>KE154279.1:551003-570670 GCA_000411075.1 Sisymbrium irio | reverse complement strand
GGGGGGCTGCTCTCTAGACTACCCTCGTTAGTCGAATCATCATGTTCAAGTACACTACTCTTCCTCAATCCAATTGATCAAATCATGCGCCAGAATTCAGTTTTTGTCTCCTTCATCGTTGTTGCCATTTTTTTTTTGCGAACGGATAAAGAATCATAACTGCTTTTTTTTGTGTGCACAGAATCATAAACATTATTTTTCGCATTCTTATGCTTTTGATCTGGGTTTGTATATCCATGTAAGCTTCATACATTTTGCCGAACAAATTGTATTAAATCTTTTCAAGTCTAACAATTTTCTTCAGCTTTTCTTTCTTAACTTGAACTTTCAGATATTCCATGAACACCTCTGGCCGGCTGCCTAAAGAAACTAAGGAAAAAGAAGATTCTGTTTAGATCACTTTTTAGTGTTGCTCAATTTCACCAGGTAAAAATATTAAAATAGTTGATAAAATATTAAATACTGACACTTCCAGCTTGCGGAGAGAGGCGGCCGGATATGACTCCAAGCAAAAATAAAATATTTGGTCCTCAAACATTAATTTATCAAAAAAATAAAAATTATTAAACAAAATCTTTGCTCAATATTAAACGTTCACTGAAAAAACCTCTTTATACCAACAGAGCTATTGAAATTTTACCGGAAATATTGTCCCCAAATTATTGAAGAACAGAATCAAAGGTCCCAAGCACATGCATGCCAATTACGTCTTATAGATGTACAAACTTATAGCATGATTATTGGAGGCTTTAGAAAAAATTTTGTTCTAAAATTTAATAAGAAAAAAAGAAAAAGTGAAGAAAGAGAAAGATGTGAGGTTTTAAAAAGAGAAATTTTGGAACCTCATTTTTATAACTCTAAAAATATGTCTGTTTATGATTGGTTCAATATTTTTTATTTTATTAAATTTAATAAAAATATTAAATTAACAATATAAATTTTTGTGATACCCAATTTTAAAGAGTCATGGATAAATCATGGTCTTATGGTACTACGAAGAAATGTACGCATACGCATGTCTTATGATTTACACTAAATGATAATACACGCTTACCAACGTTTAATAATAGTTCTAACATTCTCTCGTACATTTAAATTACATTTCTAATTTCTTAAATATAGCCTCATATATAGGCTCATAGTCATAGTACTATACTATTTTTTTTTTATTTAGTAGATGTTGGAACAGTAGGTTTTGGCCACCTACAGTCTAGACGGATTCCTAAATGTCTACACGATCGACGTTAGAACAGATACTATTTGTAAATTATTGTCGACGTCATGATCTTTTCTATAAATCAACGTCTTCTCGAAATAGGTGATAACATCGGTATTAAATGGGGAGACCCCCACAAGACTGCAATCCGTTCACCGCTGGGCACTGAATGCAAAAAAAAAAAGAATATATATTATCTTGAAATAAGTATTACAGAAACTCTGAGCCAATAAACACGTAACAAGTTTCTATATATCTCTCGCTTATCAAAATAGCTTTAGATTGTAACATTAAATTAAAGTGCCCTGATAGCAATCGTTACTGGTTAAGTACCTTTTCTTCGTTTACTTTTCCCACAACAGGTTTGTCGTCTAGGCTATGAAGAACGTGTAGCTCCCATATTTTGAATCATATGATTCATTTTTGGTTAGTGACAATCATATAGTCAAAAGCAATGACATATATATCAATAAAAGAGGATGTGCAACTGCTTAACTAACTGGGGTATATGTCTTTATCATTGATGTTATCAATGTTTTTCATCCATATGCTATCAATACAAAAGTAACGGTGGTTATTCAAAGGAATATACATGTCGAAACTATAAAATTCATTCTTTCTAGTTTCTACCGTTGCTTATCGACATGTGCTAATCGATTAGATGCATGCTAACAGATGTGCTTAGGTTTATGGAGGTTCAAGGCAAAATTTAAATCAATGGAACCTGGCTTAGTTCAAAACTTCAAAGCTTACATCAAACATTGGAAAACTAGGGGCCAAAAAACTTATTCACTAGAGGACCCGAAGCAAAAGCATTAAACATACTAGGCACGTTCCTGATGCTAACATAAAGCTGAAATACTGTAATATATTTGATTCAATACTTTACGTCTGACGAAAAAAAAAAAACGTAATGGTCCTAAAAAAACTCAGATATGGGTTGCAAGCTACGGGTTGTGAACAAACCAAACAACATTTTAAAGACTGATGTGATATGTACAAAATAATAGGTTCCACGAACAGTTTCTAGTGGAATAGTGTTGATGATCATAATCAGAACGTAAAAGTGGGACCGAGCATTTTTCGGGATTATCACAAATATTGCAAAATTAATTTGGCTTCACTTTAAAAAAAAAAAATTAATTATAAAAAACAAGAAAAAGTTAGAATACTCGTGAATAATCCTAACAAGTATCTGGGAAAAAAAAATAAAAACTTCTTCTTACTTATTTTTTCTATTAAAAAAACAAACAAAAGTAATTAATAAAAGTAACTATTCATTATTTCATAAATCTATAAAAACAGATATAGTGTATATATGTCGGAGGGTCGGCCTTAAAAATTAAGGGTTATAAACAAATTAGTAAAAATATAAAATTTGAAGGTTTAAAATTTTTTTTTTATAAAATGAGAACCATTTAACATATGCATTAATCTTAAAATTTTGGAGGCCATAGACAATTGTCTCATCCGGCTGTCACAAGAGTGGCTTTGCCAATATCACATTAATATTTTTGTTTTTTGTTTTTTGTTAATAACATACATTTTACGAATATGGATATATATGTATAATGCCATAACAAAAGTATTAAATTGTACAATCACATGATATGACACCACGCACGGTGAAACAACTATAACAGTTGTGCATTTATTTATGTCTCTTATTACTACATATACCGAATTTTGGCATCTTCGTAACCTAATCTTTTAAGCAGTGCACAGGGACATTACTTTACAGCAAACCAATACGGTGTATTTTTTTCATAATTTCATACATAAGAAATTGGATTGGTCGCAAGTATTGATAAATAACAGTAATCTAACAAATAGGTAAACAGTTAAAAAATGGGGATTGCAAGCTTATTGATATTACAGAAACATCGCGGTGGGTTTTGCAAAGGTTGAAATACAAAGTGGTTCAACAACATCTTTCTGATATGATGCTTGAACACTTCTTGGCATCTTGACCTAACAGGAGAACGAGGACGAATTGATTTAATAGAGGTATGGAGTCTCACCAGAGCTCCGCAACCCAAGTAAACTGGTATAAAGGTATTTGGTTATTATTTGCCACGTCTAAATACTCAATCATTGCTTGGTTAGTTACCCATAATCGCTTAGCAACATGGGATCGAATTCTGCAAAGAAATCTTAGATCAGGCGCCTAGGAGGTCTGAGCAGAACTTACGCAACAGCTCATCACTCATCAGATCAAGGTTTCCGAAAGCGAACTTATCTATTGGAACTTTTAGTCGATTTTTAAAAAAATAAATCGCTGTGGTTCACTAAAAGTTCCAATAAATAAATTTTTATTTAGATATTTTCTCCAAGCTACTTTATACATTATTTGGCGGGAACAAAATGAGCCAGCATGGCAAGTATTCTCTCCATCAGTCTTGCCCTGTTTTTGAATTTGTTTCTATTTTAGTGTTCTTTTCAGTCATATAGTTACAAATATCGGTATGCTTTTTTCTTTCTTGGATTAATTCAACATTTTTCAAAATATAAATAAATAAAAAGGGCTTGCGTTAACAGATTGATCGAGGTTAAGATTTAAGACGCGGATACGTTTCCAACATACATATATAGTATAAAACCGGGCCAACATAATCCTTACCACTGGGCCATAAGAATGAAGTTTTATACTCTTACGCATATTGGAGATTTTTCCACAGTTAGATTGTGTTACACGTCGATACTAAAACATATTAAACAAGTAACAATTACTTCTTTTTTTTAATGTTTAACTATTTCAGAAGAAAAATTCTTGTTTTCCATTACCGCATTGAAAATGTTATTGCTTGGTTACACAGCAAGTATAATAACTATGTTACGAAATCTAGACGGTGCTGCTTTAATGAAAACATACAAAAGCATAGTTGCATATTATTTCATCTTCAGAATTTTCCCAGTTCCCTACAATCTCCGGAGGACCGGCAATGAATAAGTAGTGAGAGCGGACAGCGGTGAACAATGAAACACCTCTACAAAAGACAAATAGACAAGTCCCTTCTAACGTCACGAAACATATCAAACCCCGCGCTTATTTTAAAATACGACGTCGTTTACATCTGCGGGTCCCTGCCATGTCTAAAATGTTGTCACTGTTTTCACCAGTAGATGATTCAACCTCCTCAGCGAGGTTCCTCTCCGCTACCACATTGGCCGGTTTCTTTCTTCTCTTTACTTCCAACAACCTCGCAGCAAGATCTTTGCATAAGGCGGTCTTCTGCTCCGACGACTTCCTCCAGAACTCGGCTTCTGCTACGGCTTTTCTCAGGTGAACCTCCATTTCTCTAGACCTTGTCGTCATCTCTTCGAGTGATTTGTCTTTCGTTCTCACACAGAATACGGCTCTCTCCTCCAGAATCTTAAATTGATTGTACAATTCTCTTGTCATCTGGTTCTGTACATTTCTTGAAGGTTTAGTTACTGATAGAGCGAGGGTATTTTAATAGAAAATATGAAAGAAATCACCAACTATCTATAAGAATCGAACCGAACCCGTAGCAGATTGTTGAAGTCATGTGCTTGTTGTTCATATGGAGCGAACAAGCTTCGTGAAATCGTCCGGTTCTGTGAGATGACTCCAATGCCTGATGAAATATTATATGACAACTTCTCTTCTTGCATCTTTAAGATATTTTTAAAGGAAAATATGCTTTCGGTCTTTTAATTTGCTTCAATTCAAAATGTGTAATGCAAGAAGTTGTTTAAAGAACAATTGCAAGCCCCTTTTTGTTCGGAGACAAGTATGTTGACTTATAGGAAACAGACAAGTATGAAACGTAGATACGCGACTGTTGGTGTATGATCGATCGCGTCTGTTAGAGATGAGGAGGCAGCAAAATGAGGCATCGGTTCGAAAAACGGGCTTAGCTTTTCTGGAGATATATTTTGGGCTTTTTAAAGCCTAATAGCTACTTGAAGGCCCATTATTAGAGATTGGATAGAGAAATAGGGTCCAAGGGGAGAAGAATGGGGGCCTTTTGTGTAAAAAGACGAAACAATCTCGAAGGCTCTCAGACCGAGCCCAACGACTTTGGAATTGACTTATATACCCTTCTTTGATGCATTGATATTTGACTAGGGTTTTTGAGGGTCTCTAATGTGAAATTACGGAAAAAGCCTACCAAGTGGCCGACTTTGTCCGAGTCGGTGGATCTAAGTATCTCATGCGTCTTTAAATACGGGCCATACCCCTTAACCTTTTCTTTATTTCCATAACGCAATAGTCTCCTCTTCTCTCTCCCTCCCTCTTTCTGCATCTCGACGCCGATAAAGTTTTAGGGTTTCTTCTCTCCGTATTTGGGTGGTGGCTAATTGAGGTTAAGCTACCGGATTATCTTGATATATCTTAGTATTGGTTTGGTCGGATCTGAAGATTGGTTTAGATTCGGTTACGTCTGTTCCCCTTGACCTAAAATTCCCCGATTCGAAAAAAAACATGCCAACTCTTGTGATTCGAAGGAACCAGGCGAGCATTCAGAACTTGGTCGAATCGACTAAGGTTCGTAGAGCCACAAATTCTGGTTTCTTTGCTTGACTATTTTTTAAATTGAATTCTAGGGTTTTTTTAATTCAATCATATGGGTGAATCTTATTGGTATGGTAGTAGTGATTATCTTCGAATACGGTTTTCTTTCAAGCATATCTTCGAAAATCGCATATATTACCCAAAACCTTGATATATACCTACCTATGTAGCTTATTTTCATATAAACCGTATAATATATGCTTTTTTCACTGAATTAGCTATAAACCATACACTTTTCCATGTATTTTCTCACTGGATTTTTTAAACCATATGATTATTCTACATATAAGTATGTTTTCACTGGATTTGTTATAAACCATATAATTATTTTCTATATATATATGTATGTTTTCACTGAACTAGCTATTAATAGGTCTGTCACGACTCACGAATCAGGTAAGCTGCATTGCATTGGTCTAGAGATAACATAGGTTGTATTGCTTAGACTTGTGTTAATTGTCTCTTATCCACATTGAGTGGGGTGGTTGTTTCCGATCCCGTAAAACCTCTTAGCCTAAAACCCTTTACTCTAATGAATTAAAGATCGAAAGAATCGTTACTGATTCAAAAACGGAGCGACGGCAAGAGAAGGATGAAAAGAAGGAGAGAAGAAAACACAGGAAAGAAAAGCGTGAGAAATCTCACAAACATTCGTCAAAGAAAGCCCACAAAACACAGTTACTTCCTTCCAAGAAAACCTCTAGTGAGTCGGATGAACTCGAGAAGAGTGATTTGACCGCAGAGCTGGGTGAACCTCTAAACCACCTCGGTTATATATCCGAAGGAAGCCATAATAGTAAGAAGAGGAAAAGAGATGCCTCTCCTCCTGCTGTTGAAAGTGTCATCAAAGGTTTGTATCACTCTACTTAATGGACCGTCTTTTAAGGCTCATATCTATATATGTTGTTACGATATTCACATGTTTATTTGTACACGTGTTTGCAGCTGCACCTGTAGCTGGTAAACCTCTAACGATTCGATTGATCGTAAATGGGCGAAAGGTCGAGCGTACCTCTCTGCCCAGAGAGAATGAAGTTGCCTGCTCCACTTCCGGTTCAGAGTCTCTCAATCACAAAGACAACGCAGCGAAAGCTGTCGTATGTTCAAAAGTATGTGAGCCTGAATTGATTGTGCCGTCAACATCTGAGTGTGCAATAAGGGAGACAAAGAAGATAAGTGAGCCTGAATTGAATGTGCCTTCAACACCTGAGTGTGTGGTTGGTGAGACAAAGAAGAGAAAGAAACATAGGCCGAGCAAAGAAGATCGGTACAATGCATTGTTTGATGACTGGACACCTTCGTCCATATGTTTTTCTGCGATGGAGGTTGATTCTTCCTCAAAGGACGATGATGACTGGCTATTTGGGAGCAGGAAGCAAGAGAGAGTCAACTGCGAAGCAGCAGTCAAGGCTGACGAGGACATGAACATGAGTCTGAGCAGATCTAATGATTCCTCTTGGCCTAGAGCTCAGTTTTTGTCTCAAGTCGGGATTCATTCTTTACCATATACAGTCCCGTTCTAGTGTTCCAGTTTTTGTTAGTGTAGCTTGTACAATGACTGTTTGTAACGACAATTCTCTAATCTAATCTAACCCAATTTTGATATGACTCTCTGTTCTTTATCTTGGTGGGACAAATGTGTTGTAGTGCTTTTATGGATAGACTATGAGTTTAATCTGTTCAGAACTGAAACATCTGCTGAGACATAGACCAAAAAGGTCCTACATTCAATTGAGTCTGTAAAATATATTAACTGTCTTTGGTTTACAATAAACTTGACTAGCATATAAAATGGTATATAATTAAATATTATCAACAAAATTGAAAAAACAACAAATGGTTTCACAATTAATCATTACTCCTGTCAAGGGGAAAAAATAGTTCTCACTTTCATCAATTGAGAAATTAGTAGTATTCTTTTTAAATAAAAAAACAAAGCATATCTTCGTTGAGTTCGAGAATGTGAGATGATGATTTAAAAACCAAAAAATAAATAAATCGGAAGTGTATTATTCGTGCGCTCAACTGGAACTGGAAGGAACTAAGAAAACTGCTGACACAGGGAGGAAGGAGAGAGAGAAAAGATGAGAACGCTGGCCGGAGTAGAAGATGAGGATAAGTGGCTGGCGGAAGGAATCGCCGGAATCCAACACAACGCTTTCTTCATGCATCGCGCCTTGGTCCGTTCTCATTAATTTTTGTTGATTTTCCTGCGCAGAGTTGATTTTATATTTAATTTTGTGATCTGATGTATCTCAGGACGCGAATAATCTCAGAGAAGTGCTCAAATACTCGGCTCTGATGCTATCTGAGCTCCGCACGTCAAAGCTATCTCCTCAGAAATATTACGATCTCTGTAAACATTCCCATCCCCCGCCCGGATTGGATTTCGTCGTGATGTTTGACCATTTCTAATAGATTTTTCTCTCTTGCTGATTTCAGATATGCGAGCTTTCGATCAACTGAGGCAGCTCGAGGTTTTCTTTAAAGACGAGAGCAGGCATGGATTGCCTGTGGTTGATTTGTATGAGCTTGTTCAACATGCCGGCAACATTTTGCCTAGGATGTAAGCTAATGATGTCGTTGATCTGATAGTCTTAGTTATTAGATTAGATTGGAGTAGAGTTTATCAGATTAGACTAGGAAATGGCGAGGATAGGCGCAGAATTAGATTGTTTGCTTATGATTAATGATTTTATGCAACTGGTGTTGGTCGATCAGGTATCTGCTATGTACAGTAGGGTCTGTTTACATCAAAAGCAAGCAGGCTCCTTCCAAGGATGTTCTTAAGGATCTCGTGGAGATGTGTCGAGGTGTTCAGCATCCAATTCGTGGCCTCTTTTTGAGGAGTTATCTTGCACAAGTCAGCAGGGATAAGTTACCTGAGATTGGCTCTGATTATGAAGGGTGGGTTGTAATTATGCTTTTTTTTTTATCTCCTTTGAATTTTTGGGGGTTTAGCTGTTTGTTTACCCTCCTTGCAACTCTCGTGCAGAGATGCGAATACTGTGATGGATGCTGTGGAGTTTGTGTTACAAAATTTCACTGAGATGAATAAGCTCTGGGTTCGAATTCAGCATCAGGTGAATTTTTCGATCTTTGTGAAGAGTTGATGGTACTTAGATACGCATAGCACCTCTGCACTTGCATGCCTCTGACTGAAGCATAAATGAACCATGAAGAGCATGCTTTTGGTCATGCAGGTTGTGTGGTGCTTGTGAATCATTGATATTGGTCAACCTGAGCTGAGGTGTTCCTTGGACTGCAGGGACCTGGAACTGTTCGAGAAAAGCAGGAGAAAGAGAGGAACGAACTTCGTGATCTTGTACTATCAATACCCACTTCTCGACTCAATACCCTATTTTACCATGTCACTGCCCAATAAGTTCTGTACAATGTTTTCGTCTCAGGTTGGGAAGAATCTGCACGTTCTAGGACAGATAGAAGGCGTTGACCTTGACATGTACAAAGAGACTGTTCTTCCTAGGGTCTTAGAGCAGGTTCAGCAGCTCATTTTTGCAACTGTCACCAGGTTTCTTTTTGTTATAGATATGACTTCAGTTGGTGTATAATCTGTTAAATCTGGAACCTTTGAACAGGTCGTCAACTGTAAAGATGAGCTGGCTCAGTATTATCTGATGGAGTGCATCATCCAAGTCTTTCCTGATGAGTACCATTTGCAGACCCTTGAGACATTATTGGCTGCTTGTACGCAACTGATGGTGGGTAGGCTGACAATCGAGATTTTTCTCTTTCCTAATCTCCAATGCAATTGTATGTTATCTAAAATGGTCGGTCGGCTGCTTTCTGATAAAGTGTTCTCATGCTGCCGTTGTCTCTTGAAGGGGTCTATCTGAGCTGTCTGTATTGCCATTAACTGTTCTTGTCGTTAGCTAGTATTTGGGGGTAGATTTTAGCTTATTGATTAGGTCTTTAGATTACCAGTTAACAGTTTTTGAAGGAGGTTCTGATCTCTTACAATTTGACTGAAAATACAAAATTCTGAGTAGGGAATCCTCGACAAAGAGCACTTTCTTTTGTTTTCATGCTCTGCACTTTTGCCACTTGAGATCTTTTACCCTTTTTCCTTCCTCTCTGACCTTAAGTAATCATTTCTCAGCCAACAGTTGACACCAAGATAGTGTTAACTCAACTGATGGACCGGTTGTCAAACTATGCTGCCTCAAGTCCAGATGTAAGCTTCTATTGAGCTATCATTGTGCCTTTTTACTTTTGTCTAACGTTACTGAGATGTCTCTCCTAATCTGTTCTTCTGGGCAGGTGTTACACGAATTTTTGCAAGTGGAAGCTTTTGCTAAACTGAGCAATGCAATTGGAAAGGTTCGCTCCATTTGAGGAAAATTCTATCATTAGTGACATTTTCTTTTGGTTGTTGGGTATTCATGAAACACAACGGCCATCAGAATAATTATAGTCCTATGTAGGGCCCCAGTACCATGAGAAATAGTCAGCTTGTCATGCTAATTTCCAATCTTTGCTCGTCTTCTCTTAATCAAATCTTTCGTTAGGCACCGTCAAATCAGTTACATCTATGACATGTGCTGGAAAATAGTGCCACTATAGTCTAAAAATATCTGTCTGCTACTAGTTAGATCTCAGAGTTCAGTAGTTAGAAGAGGAGAGCATCTAGTTTAATTTGATCTCAAACCTTTTTTTGTCCTGGTCTGGACCCAACTGCCTCAGTTCATATTGAATATTCTGCAGGTCAATGGACTCGATGCTTCGAGTCTTTGGTTTTTCTAGCCTCCTGAATATGATGCTTTATTTTTCTTGATATACATGTATTATGTATATGACGTATGGACTTGGTGTGCGCTGCAGGTGATAGATACACAGCTTGAGATGCCTATTGTTGGAGCTATGACTCTGTTTGTCTCTCTTCTGACTTTTACACTCCGAGTTCACCCTGATCGGCTTGACTATGTCGATCAAGTATTGGTATGGTTTCCCTTCCATGAATATCGTTCCTATAATTGTGCGTTGCTTGTTATTGTCTTTGTAGCTTGTATCTACACTATATAATTTAATTCCATTCCAGAATGAGATTGCTTTCATTGTGAATGGTTATGATGCATTGTTTAGGTTTTATGATTAGTTGAATCTGGTGTAACGCTTGTGTTAAACTAACCCTTGACCCGAAAACATTGTAGGGTGCATGTGTAGTTAAGCTTTCCAGTGTGCCCAAGTTGGAGGACACCCGTGCAATGAAACAAGTAGTTGCACTTTTGAGTGCCCCGTTAGAGAAATACAATGACATAGTTACAGCTCTTACACTGTCAAATTATCCACGTGTCATGGATCATCTTGATGATGGAACGAATAAAGTAATGGCAATGCTTATTATTCAAAGTATAATGAAAAACGATTCGTGTATTTCAACTGCTGATAAGGTATGCTTACTACTTTCTTCAGTTTAAGACGTACGGATGTATAAATACTGTAGTAACATGTCAATTTGTGTTCACTAGGTTGAGGTGCTATTCGAACTGATAAAAGGACTAATTAAAGATTTGGATGGAACCGACACAGAGGAGGTGCAGCCACTTTTCCTTGGTTTTTTCCACGTGGTTTGCAATGAGCAACTCTTGTCAGCTCTTTTCTAACGTCTTGGTCCTCATGGATTTTGTGTGTTTACATTTAGCTTGATGAAGAGGATTTCCAGGAGGAACAAAATTCAGTAGCCCGACTGATACATATGCTTGATAATAAAGAACCAGAGGAGATGCTAAAGGTGAAAAATCATAGAAAAACCAAACTTTCAGTTCCGCAGTTATATGCATTTTGTTTCTGTACATACCGCCTTCCCACGATTTTAGTAGATATGTATGGAATTGTTACAGTGATTTGTTCATTTAACCTGAAGATGGTTTTATTCCTTGGAACTGTACTTCTGAGTATGTTGCTCCCCTCCCCTGAAGCTGCCTGCATCCCTAAATTGACCTGCAGGTTGGCTACAGGGCCATTGGCGTTCTTTAACAGAAGTCGTATATATTAGCATTGGGCTATGAGACCATGGTTTTATTTTACATCCTATCTTATGAGTAAGCAAATTGCTTACCTGGTCTTTACTGATATGCAGATTATATGTGTTGTAAGAAAGCATCTTATGACAGGAGGAACTCGGCGCATGCCTTTTACCGTTCCCCCACTTGTTTTCTCTGCACTCAGGGTATATTCTCTTTCCCCTATAACGTATTTGGATGTGTGTGTATCCAGTTGTGTGTATGTACCCTTGCACAACAACAATCAATGCAGATATTGCCTTTCACATTTAATTGTGCTATGCGATAGATATGCTCTATAGGATTTTAATTATACCCTCTCATTGTTTCTTTCTGGGAATTCTTCTTGTAACCGAAACAAAGTTCCATGTATCTAGTTCTGTAGAATTACAGTGTATTGCACGTTTTAACATATACACATTTATATGGATTGCTTTCTCATATGATAAGATTTTTACACAGCTCGTTGAGGCTGACCAATCACTCCGCTGGGATTAAATTCTCTGCTTTAACACAAAAATGTTTTCGCCACAGTTGGTCAGGCTGCTAGATTCCAAGGGTGAAGATAGAACTGGAGAAGATGTGCCAGCCACCCCGAGAAAGATATTTCAGATTCTCAATCAGGTTCTATGAGTTTTTTTTTTTCATATTTCTAAATAGGGAAACATGTTTTACTTTATTGACGTGGATCACAGGAGTTAGACTTTTATTTTTGTGAATTGTATATCTCCTTGAGAAAGTTAAATCTTCTTTTAAAAATCAATGCAGGAGTAACTTCTCTAGGTGATTAACTAAAAGCAGTGTACTGTACTTGACGTATTAGATTGTTCAATTATCCACCGAAACTTACACATTTTTTCAGTATGAGTATTTGTGTTAGTTTTAATTTTTCTCCGAGCTGCATTATGCGAAAATTAAGTTGTTAATGACACAGCACGTTTCATGGTCAATATTTTATATAATCCATTGAACATGTGCTTTTTGTTCCAGACAATCGAGGTTCTTTCCTCAGTTCCATGTCCTGAACTGGCTCTAAGGCTCTACCTGCAGTGCGCTGAGGTAATCTATAGGGTCATCAACAAAATTTGAATTTGCCTGTAGTCAAGGTGTGATCTGACATAGCATTCTCAATAACTTTTTCTCGTTTTGGAATGATGATCAGGCCGCAAGTGATTGTGATCTTGAGCCTGTTGCTTATGAGTTTTTCACCCAAGCATTTATACTATATGAGGAAGAAATCGCGGTAATATATTTTCCTCTCTTTGTGAACTTTACACAACTAAATTTCTCTCCCAACTTTTATATACTTTCATTTTTTCAATGCGTGCGTTATCATTATTCTATAGGACTCCAAGGCACAGGTCACTGCAATTCATCTGATTGTTGGAACCTTGCAAAGAATCAATGTCTTTGGTGTTGAAAATAGAGATACCTTGACACATAAAGCAACTGGGGTACCATTTTTTTTTGCCAATACTTTCTCATTTTAAAAGATATCTCCTCAACTTCTATCTTAAACACTTAATTTTGTATTTTTCTTGTGACCAGTACTCGGCAAGGCTTTTAAAGAAGCCTGATCAATGTCGTGCAGTTTATGCATGCTCTCACCTCTTTTGGGTCGATGATTTAGATGGCATCAAAGATGGAGAAAGGTATTTCCTCTTTCATACTCTCATACTCTTCTTTATTTTCTGTATACATTAAACCATGGGCAGCTCAGTGATTTTCTTAGCTCCAGAACTAATTCATCATCTATTGTGTTCTGCAGAGCTCTTCTTTGTTTAAAACGTGCACTGAGGATAGCGAACGCAGCTCAACAAATGGCTAATGCAACCCGAGGTAGCAGCGGACCAGTCACGCTGTTTGTTGAGATCTTAAACAAGTCAGTATACTCTAACCAAAAAAAAAACATCAGACGGTAGTTCAGACACGAAACAGCATCTCAATACTAATTGTGATTTTCTATATTCGACAGGTACATTTACTTCTTTGAGAAAGGGAATCCATATATCACTCCATCTGATATACAGAGTCTCATAGAGTTAATCAACACCGAGATGCAAAGCGACAACGGTAACACAACAATCCACTCAGATCCCTTCTTTACAAGTACATTGCGTTACATTAGGTTCCAAAAACAGAAAGGTGGCTTGATGGGTGACAAATATGACCTCATCAAGTTGTGACTTGTATCCGCCACACAGTCTCGAATCAAGCAAATCCATAGAGCTAAATTCCTTTGGATCTGATTTGTCTTTTTCCTGGAAGTTTGGAAGAAATGTTTTAAACACTGAAAATGATGTGTATACACAAACATGTGTGTTCTTTTCGGTCCATGACAAAATTGGAGAAACCTTTGTAATTTTTATTCTCTTTGTTACTAATACCCTCCTATGTGTATAGAAACCTCGTTTCTGAAAAACATTCTTTGAATCTATGCCTTAAATTCAACGTTGTTTCTATTGTATACAAAGATCCATCACAATATGTTCTTATTTCTTTTTTCTTCTGAATCTAATTACATGCCAATACCAAAGCTCATGAGTATAATGGACAAAAAACAGAAACAAAATCTGAGCTTACAGTTTTAAAAGAGGAGTACGATGATAAAATTAATTAAGCTCGTTTGTTAAAAAGTACAAAATGGATCCCAGAAGCAAAAGCAAAAAATGTATTTAAGAGATTAGTCTACATAGCAAAAGTACAACAACAACAACAACACACCAAGAACTCATCACCCAGAATCTTCTTGGCCTCACTTCACTCATTAGATTCACCCAAACAAGCCTGAATTCAACAACTATACACAATGTTGCTGCATTTGATGCTGTTTTTTTTTCGTTTCTCTTCAGCTTCGTTTGTTACCTATAAATCCTCTGCTTCTGTTTTCTTAAAGATGATCACAAGAAAACGCAACGGTTCTTGTTCTTTTTCTTCTTCTTTTGCTTTGGTGGCTGAAGCACCACTTTTATAGCTGCGTCAAAGACTGCCTTCACGTTCTGCATAACCCAAAACTCAAAACATTATCAGTCTGTTATACATACAAAACCACAAACAAACAGACATCTAAGATTAAGTTCATAAGGAGCGTACCTGCTGCGTCTTTGAACTACATTCAATGTAAACCGGAGATCCTATCAGTTTCTTTAGTTCCTCTCCCTGCAGAGAAACAATTAAGACACATCTCATCTGTGAAACTCGTCTGCCAAAAAACTTCTGTCTGAATGAATATTGGATTGTGGAGGTGTTACCTACCTGGTTTGTAGTAATCGGCACTGCACCGGGATGGTCTATGAAGAACTGCTTGTCATCTCGAAGATCTGAAAAATTACAAATTTCATTGATAAACTGAACTATTGTATCTCTCTCATAATCAGGGAAGAGTTATACACAAGCAGAGAGTAGATACCGAGTTTTGTTCCAACGAGGATAATAGGAACGCCAGGGGCATAATGCCTGAGCTCAGGAATCCACTGAGATAAGTAAATAAGAAACCAATAAAGAACTAGCTCACCAAAAGTTACTATTATCGAAAGAAGAAAGTTAGAAGAACAAAAAGAGACAAACCTTCTTGGCAACATTCTCATAGCTAGCTTTGCTAATAAGCGAGAATGCAAGAATGAAGACATCTGCACCACGGTAACTCAATGGTCTTAACCTGTTATAGTCCTCTTGACCTGCAACAAACCCAATGATTAGTCACAAATGAAACACCCAAAACAAACAAGAAACCAGATTTGATGAAGCGAGTTTTACCGGCTGTATCCCACAATCCAAGATTCACAGTGTTCCCATCTACAACCACGTTAGCACTGAAGTTGTCGAAAACAGTTGGAACATAGTCCTGATAGTGAATAACAAGTCATGAGAGTTGACTAATACATTCAAATTGAACATGAAAGTCCTTAATGATCACAAAAGTTCTGAAGAAAAATGTCAACTTTAGTAACAATCTGTTTCAGTCTAATTCCAATTGTGTTACAGAGATAAACCTTTACATGATCTGAGTAATAAAAAACACATCTTTTTAGTTTTGGATTCTTAGAAAAGATCATAAATCTCTACATAAATCCCATATACTCAAAGAAGCTTCAAGATTCACTAAAAATAGAAACAAAGAATGAAGCTTTAGTGATGAAATTATACCGTAGGGAAAGTGTTGCTGGTGTAAGAAATCAGCATACAGGTTTTTCCGACGGCACCATCTCCGACGGTGACACACTTTATGAACCTCGAAGCGCTCATCTCCTCCGCAAATTCAAACAAACAAAAAATGGAAAAGAAACAACAAAAATCTGTTTTTTTTCCTTCTTCTACACTATCCTCAAATCAAAGCCATTCCCAAGATTCAAAGACGCAACCTTTTTCCCTAACTCTAGAGAACCCTTAAAGCTCCAACTCGAGAGCTTTGCAGTTTCGAATTTGCAGAACGGGCAAATTTCAAAATAGCAAGCGAGATGAGAGAGAGATTTTGATGACAGAGAAGAATGAGACTTTCTTTCTTTTTTTTGTTTACTTAATTATATTTTTCTTGTCTCTGTTTTTGGGCCGTTGGTGACTTTGAGATGAGCTTTTTTACAAGCACCTTATGCCAGCTAATGCTACACCAAACAACACCTTATCATTTACACTCACCCCACTTTGGATTTTTATTTTTAAAATTATTATTAGCACTTTAGTTTCGAATTTGAATGAGAAAATTATCCGTTGTAATTGAGAGATTTATATTTATTGTATAAAGAAACATTATGAAATTAATATTTGTTTAAGATAGCCAACTGCCACCAAAACAACAACCTGAATCACTAGTTTCTTTGTTTAGAGATGGATTCTTTAATCCTCTAACGACCATGTATAATCTACAAAAACAAAAAGACAGCAAATAAACTAAGACTATTATGATTAAAAAACTAAAGATAAAGCATAATCGACCAAACTATGAGGGGGAGGCAGGATTGAGATATTAATCATTTGATTGGAACGACTCTCGTCAAGAACGTGGGACTTAGTGTTGCGGCACCATTTCATTCTCCCTTTTTTGCCTTTATCAAATCTCTTTCAAATTCTATTATATAGTTTTATTTTGTTATGAGTATTTTTGTTATTATAAGTTTGTGAGATTTCTTCATCTTTACGACATATATAGGAGACGAAAAATCTTTCAAGAACGTGCTCAACTCTCATTCGACCTGCCAATGACCATACGCCACATTATAAACTGTCCCCACAATTGATTTATTCATATCATACGGTCGCATGATTATATTTTCTTCATACGATTGATGGATGAATCAACTTTTTACAACTATATATATATAATGGGAAGTATGAGCTAAGAAGCAATCAAGCAATCATATGAATCTAAAGAAGGGGTTAGAGTTAGCTCTACGCTTCTACCTACTCTTCACCAACACCACTTTAATTCTTACATGAGACAAGAATTTGGGAATTTTATTTTAAAGTTACCCTGAAGAATCATGAATTTTAGTGCTTGTAATTCTAATTTCAGTATTTTGTGCCTTTCTGAGCTTTGTGTGATTTTAGTCAAGCGACATCAATTTGTGCCTTTCTGAGCTTTGTGTGCTTCGATTTTATTTCTCTCGGCAAGCCAAGAAAAGAAAAAACAATAAAATGAAGGCTCAATGAGGTCCAGTAGCGAATTTAGGCCCAGTGGAGGTCAAGTAGCGAATTTAGACCCACTATGCTGCTACTGAAATATCATGGTCATAAATTCATAATGACGAGTATATAGATAACATGAAGAATGAGGGCTATTTGTTAAGGTATAGCCACAAGGTTCACATAGAAAGAGCCCCACTTATACACATTACACTAATGACTACAAGTCTACAAACATTGAAAGTGAATACGCCCATGCTCGCTTCAAAGACATACTTTTCTAGTTTATTTGTGTCTTTGATTTGGAATATGTCTTCAATTCAAGTCCAACAAACAATTTGCTTTCAATAATCACATACTGGATTGTAATTTTGTATAATTGGATTGTCCAACAATTTACCCATTCATATAAATTCCAATTTTTTAAATATAATTTATCTTTAAGGCATAGAATGATTATTCCATCAATTCCACGAAAAAAATAAACAAATTCAAAGAAAATTATTCTCTCCAATTTTTATGAAGAATGAATGTAATGAATATATTCCATTAATTTTTCTACATATCCTATTCATCTTTATTCCATTAATTTCTATTTTATGTTTACCATTTTGTTTGTACTAGTATCTATAAACGGCTTGTTCTTAGTTTATAGATACCGAATGTTTAATCTATCTCTTGCTATGAATGCTTCCAAAACTGTCTTACAAAACTATAGTAGATTAAAAGGTGTAGACAAAAGCTTGTCGGCTTCTTATTCATTCAACATTTGTAAAAAGGGACACTGTTAAAATTTGACAAAAGCAAACAGTTTGCATGACAGATGGCCCATAATTGTGTCCAACAAACAGGCAGTGCTAATTAGTACTGAAAAACTTAAACAGTTTGCATGACAGATGGCCCATAATTGTGTCCAACAAACAGGCAGTGCTAATTAGTACTGAAAAACTTAAAACCTTGGTCGAGACATTGGGCCATAGTTAATAGTAGGTTTGTCCATCTGGGGAACGGGTTATTTGACCCGATCACATCATTTGAATTTCTCATCTTATATCCGTATATCAGATTAGCTTAAGAATGTTGAATTTGGTGCAGTATATAGATGCCATGCCAGTTTAATCTCCATCTAACTAACAATATTGTTTATAAAAACTTAACTGTACAAATTTTTGTTTTCTACAACAACATAACAAGCTAAGCAGAAACATTTTTTCCGTCATGTAAATTGACATATTTTTTGGCGGAAATATGCATTCAGTCTAGGCTATTTTGGTGGTACATAACACTTTATATTATAAGAAAACTAACATAAACACATTCGGTACATTTCATAAAGTCACTCGTTGATAGTGATACAAATTTATTTATGTAAAATACACACACTTAACCACTAAAGAGTTTATGGATAAATTATACATTAACAAGGGAAGTAGCAGATACACTTGTGAGCTGGGAAAACATAGTTGCAAGATCCATGTCGTGCTTTCTCAAGTCGAATGCACTGATTCTTGCATGCGTTATTGTTTCCACAGACTCCTGACCATGTCCCACTTGGCCTCTCGCACAACTTCTGTGCTTCCACTATTGTTGGTGCTTCTGTATATGCATATATCTCACAAGGTTAATTATCATTACCGAAGGATATGAGAAAACGAAAAGCTTATTAGATTAGTTTTTCCATGCATGTGATCATTACTCACCGAGAGCAGCAAAAAGAACAAGAGTAGCGAAGAGAAGGGCGACGATGGAAGCAAACTTCGCCATGATCACTATTAATATGTAGTTATCAGTGTATATGTGTGTGAAGTGTGAAGAAATAAGCTTAAGATCAACCTTTATTTATAGTGGAGAAAAATGATGGGGTGGGAGTTAGTTTGTCACGACTTGTGCATCTTACGATTAAGTGTTTATCCCCAGATAAAACAACACCGTCTTCTAGTATACAATGTTAACACGCAAGTAACTCATTATAACAAAAACAGTACGTGTGCTGATCAATGGCTAGTTTCACAGCTAAATTGTTCGATTGTAATTTGATTCGGTGGCTAGAATGACTCTGCACATTGCCGGCTTGTTTGACTTGGTCAATAAGTTATATCTCTACACGACTACACAAGTAGTATTAGTTTTGTCACGACCAAATCGCATTTTAATTTGAACTTGGGTATTTTTCTTGTTATTAATCTACACGTATAATTAATCTAGCTACATAGGGAATTTGAGATACTTGCAAGAAGTGCGGACTTATTAACATATTAACTTCAATATT
>KE154279.1:495183-550805 GCA_000411075.1 Sisymbrium irio | reverse complement strand
TTTTTTTTTTTTTTTTTTGTAAAATCACACCCACACATAGGTGTAATTTTGTAGTTCCAACATATATAATCCCACCCTCAAACTAAACTGTGATAACAGTCAAATTTGGACCACCGACAAGAAAACTCAGTTTTTAAAAGGAATAAAAAATCTAAAAACTTATTGCAAGAAAAATTCGTTTCAACTTCATCGCCTTATCCGCAAACTTTGATAATAAAAGCCACGTACCAACAGCTTGCTTCGTTGCCCTACTAAGAAAGCCCCAGCACGAGCCACTGATAAGTAGTAAACTCAGAAGAAGACACACACACTAAAGTGATTACCTTAAACCCAGAATGACTTAAACCGGGCTTGTGAAGATGGTACGTATAAGAACTTAGGTTATCTGCTACAAATAGTACACAAATCCATATGGGCTAGCCTGGTCGTATATTTTATCCTTTTCTCCGAATTTTTTCAACACCCTTGATATACCATTGATATAAAGACATTAACCACGATATACACCATTAATCTTTAAATGTATGTATATATTGGGACTTCAAATCATAGATACATATTTGATGCCCAAGAGTCCAACACAATGTTTTATTTTCAACATGCCAAACACACACGGCTCTGAGTACGTAGTACATAAAAGTTTATATTATTATAACAAACCAACATAAACATATCTGCTACATGTCATATGAGGTTACTCATGGAGTGAGATAGACTTACTTATTGTAAATAAGCACACATGAAAATATAAATAAACAGACAAGCACCATAGATTTTGGTGATTAACATGGGAAGTAGCAGATACATCTGTGAGCAGGAAAGACATAATTGCAAGATCCATGTCGTGCTCCCTCAAGGTTAATGCATTGATTCTTGCACGCATTATTGTTTCCACAAACTCCTGACCATGTCCCACTTGGCCTCTCGCACAACTTCTGCGCTTCCACCATTGTTAGTGCTTCTATAAATATCACGGTTAGATATCAAATAATCTTAAAAGAAACTTTAAAACTCAATTTTTCATGAATACCAGATGATCGTTAATTACTCACCAAAAGCTGCAAAGAGAATAACAGCAGCGTGATGAGGCAAGCTTAGCCATGATGTATTTTATTTCTACTTTTTTATCTATGTATCTGTTGTGTGTGAGGGATTAAGCATAAGATCAACCTCTATATATTATAGTTAACTTAGTTTAACGTTTTACTTTTCGTCGTACAACTAATGTTTAACCCCACAAATGAAACACATACTATCATCTAGCTTCTTCGAGACAATTATTAATAGATGATAAGATGTTGACGAATCAACAGTTGAAGGCTGTTTTCTTCCCCACCTCTACGTATGTAAGGCTGGATTGGATTGAGCCAATGCTACATTAATATTTCACATGGGCGCCTGATTAATTTGACTCGGTCAGGCCTCAAGAAGATAAGATCTTTACCAAGTTAGTGTCACATAAGTTGTAGTGAGTTTAAGAGATTTTCAGTTAGAAGAGAATTCAAGGATACTACTATTGTCATTTGCTCGAGTCGCAAGAATAATAAATCCATATAATGATGTCACTGGTCTATAATCTTCTCTGGGGCATCTTAATGGAGAAAATGTATCAGGCTGTTTTATTGATATGTCAACGACATACATATATATGCATGGAGGTAGCTTACCTAGCATTAATATATATTGATATGTCATTGTGTCAACGACATACATATATATGGTCGTAGCATTACCTAACATTAATATTGCTAATTAATACCCACAAAACCTAAAATTTATTATCAAATTTTACGATTGTGAAGAAAACAAAACCACAATAGAAATGTGCTTGTATAAGAAGAGTATCGACAGGTTTTGACGGTCCATAATGGCTGATCAACAAACACATCTTGCCCCCGCCCCGGCCCCTTGAATTCTTGACACTGTTAATCCAATATGATGCATCTTCGGTAAGTGTTCGTAAAAGGTAAATTTTTAACATATTCGTACAATTTAAAGTCCTCATCAATTTCAATAACAGTTGGCCGCAGATTTCATGGGTAGGATCTAATTCGGCTATCAAAATGAAAAAATAAGGTTGACATTACACAATATCTCCCATCGTTTATCAAAAACTATGTTCGGAAGAAGAAGAACATGAGAGTTCTCTTAGCAATAGACCAAGCAGTTGTGCCCTTGACTTTGTTTTTGCTACCATGCACGCTAGTATTTCTACGGCATGGTGAAGGCGTGGGAGCATGGAACCTTCCACAATTTTGATGTAAACGAAGATACGTCGTCGTACGTAAAGTTTAATATTATAACCAAACCAACATAAACATATAGGTGATACATGTCATAAGGCCACTCATGAAGGGATAGACTTATTTAAAATACACGCATAATTAAGCACCATAGGTTTTTGGTAGATTAACATGGGAAGTAACAGATACACTTGTGAGCAGGGAAGACATAGTTGCAAGATCCATGTCGTGCTCCCTCAAGTCGAATGCACTGATTCTTGCACGCGTTATTGTTTCCACAGACTCCTGACCACGTCCCACTTGGCCTCTCGCACAGCTTCTGCGCTTCAACCATTGCTGGTGCTTCTGCATATACGTAACACAAGGTTAAATAATTGCATCAAAATAAATGAAAGGGAAACCTAAAAAACATTTTGCAATGCATATATATATTACTTCTCACCAAAAGCAGCAAAGATAACAAGAGCAGCGAAGAGAAGGGTAACGATTGGCGCAAACTTAGCCATGATGTAGATATTACTTTTGTTTTTCAATGTATATATGTATGTGTAGTGAGAAGAACTGACGCTAAGTTCAAGCTCTATTTATAGTGAAATGATGATGAGTTAGTCTTTACTTGTGCGACCGTACAATAACTTGGTAACCCTACAAATTAAACACACATACGACCGTCTTTGTAGAAAACATTAACACGCACATCGGCACATACCTTATCGTAATCGTACATAAATTGAAATTTTGACCACTTTATAGATAGTGTGGTGACAATTGCTAGTTTCAATGCTACGTTGTTCATTTGCGGTTTACATAGGCGGCTATGTTGACTTGGTCATAAAAGATCAGAGCTTGACCAAGCCACAGTTTATACACTTAACACTTAATTTGCTTTCCGCACTAGATATTTTGTGTGGAGTTTTGTCGTCCAATCAATTTTTTTATTCAAAATTGTACGAGGCTGTACCATTATGTTGCGCCTTCTCTGATGATTAGTATACTAAAGCCCTAAACGTGTAGTTGAACTAAACCTTAAACTTATTATACTTAACACGAATGGACAGTATATATTAGAAATTAATTAACATCCGGTGACTAAAAAAAAATCAGTTTATTTTAATATTTTTATTACGAATTTAAAAGAATATCCTTACATTCATGAAAAACAGGTAGAGTACAACTATACATACAACTACATGTGTAGGGGCCTAACTTCATCGCAACATGCCAACCGTTCGCTTTCTTTGCCTACTAAGAGAGCCCAGCCACATGCAAGTCACGGACAAGTAGCAAAGAAGATAAACACACAAGTGGTGATCACTTTAAACGGGTCGGTTATTAATTACTCCGGTCCAGCGAAAACGTCTTCGGGCTTCTGGGTATAACGGTGTCTCTTAAATTTAAACAGTTATTCCCTCCGTTTTTTTAAATTTGATGTTTTAGTTTTATTATTTATTCTTTAAAGATTGATGTTTTAAATATTAATTAATACATTTTTCTTTAAAAGTAAAATATAAAATCAAATGGAAAATTTTGAATGGTTGAACTTTACTGGAAAACCAATAAAACTTTAAATTAATTAAAAATAAAATAAAAAAGTATTAGATAAAAATAAATATTAAAGTTTTTTTAATATGTGTGAAATACTTAAAACATCATTCTATTAAAAACAGAGGGAGTAATATTGTAGTTAGGTGGCGTAACATTTAATCGAAAGCCTATATAATTGGTTAGGTGGCGTAAACCTTTACAATTATTTGGTAAAGATCGATTAACCAATTTTTTAGTTTTTTTAATCAGATCAATTACATATTGGATTAGATTGGACATGCACTGATACAAGTTGTCAAAACTTGACACCTGCCATCTGTTTGACGCAGCTTGAGACATTCTCGCCTCTGTTGCGTTACACAGCTTCTTCTTGTACCAGCTTGTAATACAACTTTTTGATTTGTTCATTTGTATATCTTGAGTCTAGCAATCAGATACAAATATACCCCCTTTGTTATTGAATGTCAAAACTCAAGCTCACTTTAACACATGAACTTTGATGATCTTCAAGCTTCAGAACTGTCTCAGAATCTCTGATTAGCTTGTCACTGCAGATGCTACGATTCTGAACTCGTGACTCTGCTTCATCTGTCTCAGGTGATGTAACATAATGTTCCAGCAGCTACACAACCCAGCAGTACCACAAATGCACTAACAGAGATACAGTTAACTTATGCAATGACAACATTCTTGAGTGTTCGGTATACATTACTAAAGTCTAAAACCCATTAAAAAGAATCACAAAACCGGAGTCTATCTGCTACTCAGTGAGACAGAACCAAGTGTGTCCATGTTAAATCCGTAAAGAAAACATGATTCAACAAATAAAAGCGTACAGATGATACACAGGACACTAAAGAACGAACAAGTACTTAGGCGAAAACAGTGTACTCTTTTTTTCTTGCCAATGATTTCTGAATGGTTAAAACAATGAAAAAACATATATGAAACAGAGCAATCAGAAACTAAAGGAGTCAAAACATTCTCTACTTGACATGGATAGTGGACAATCGGCATGGTTGTTTAATCTAAAGAGCATCATCGTTTTCCACAAAGTCGGAGAACCAAAAAAATCTCAAACACTGTTTACCTCATTTTCTAGAGTTAATTTTTTTTTTTAGATATTTCCTATGTAAATTCTTTTTCTCCTAAATTAAGTATCCAAGTAAGGTGTTAACTTCAATAGAATGTGTGGTTAAAATTGGATTTATCATTATCTTTCAAAATGAAAAAAATAATCACCAAAAGACTGAAAATGTATTTTTCGTTATTTCTACTAAATTAATCAATAACAAAGTGCTGACATGTGTATCAAATTTAGACTACATAATCCTAATTATTATATACAGATTTTGTTGACTGATTTGTGTATACAAACGTACAAATCTGAACAAAAACAAGTCTAAACAAGCAATTTCGTAAAGGAAATAAAATAATGTATGAACACATGTCGAAATCTAAATTTAGTTTTACCCAATCTCTAAAACTAATATAGATTCGTTTTTTTTAACATTAGTTAAATGCTTAGAAACCGTAAAAGAAGATAACAAGACCAAAAATTGTATTATTTTGTTCATGAAACTCCACATGTTACACTCAACACATTCTAAATAAATAGTAAAAGAAAAAAACAGGGTAAGTTTCTGTACATTTCATATTCAAATTTTAAAATTGCAAACTCCAAATTTAGTTATCTGCATTATTCCTGTGTTTAACCTTGAGAATATTCCTGATGCTTACACATCATCAAAAGTAAGCTTTAATGATCCTCTTTTAATATAGTAAAATAAAAATGTGTAAACTAATTTGATATGTTGTCTTCATCCTCTATTTATAACTTAGGTAAAAGAAAAATGTAATCTATACATGTCAATATCTAATTGTATTTTTGACTAATAACCATATCAAATCACTTAAAGGATAAGCCTTGCCTTGTTTGTTTAGTTGACAAAGTCATGAAATGAGAAATAAGAAATTTTGGGTTGTATCATTATACAATCCTCCACGAACATTCACCCTCGCTATGTATATATATATATAACTTCAATCCTCATGTTTAACTAGAACATATATCATAACGTAAAGCAGTCATATGTGTTATGGAGATGTATCACTTAATTTTATCAGTCTTCTTAATCCTCTTTCTAAAACTTTTGTTTGGTAAAAAACACATAAAATATAACCTACCTCCGAGCCCAACAAGACCATTGCCACTAATCGGACACCTCCACCTCCTTAAACTGCCGCTCCACCGAACATTTTTGTCCCTCTCCCAATCTATTGGTGGCGCTCCAATTTTTAGCCTCCGCCTAGGCAATAAACTCGCATATGTCATCTCCTCCTACTCCATTGTTGAAGAATGTTTCACTAGAAACGACGTCATTTTAGGCAATCGGCCAAAGTTTCTTATCTCGAAACATGTCGAGTACAACTATACATCCATGGTCAGTGCCCCTTATGGTGATCATTGGCGGAATCTCCGGCGAATTGGCGCCATTGAGATCTTCTCGTCTCACAGGCTTAATAGCTTTTTATCCATCCGTAAAGACGAAATCCGACATTTGATCTTGCGACTCTCCAAAAACTCTCAGCAAGTAAGGGATCTTTGGCCAATATATACTAACAATACTTTAACTTATAAATATTTTCATATAGATAATTAACTGGCCTTTTCTCCGAATTACCATATTTCATTATTCTTTTTTTTTCCAATGCTAAATTCCATAAAGCTTAAATCTACTCTGCCTTAATTAAGTGTATGTGTTTGTTACATAAATAAAACTGAGAATTAACCGTTTGGCTCCATGATCGAAATCAAGGAGTTTGCGAATGTGGAGATGAGAACATTGTTTGTGGACTTTATTCTAAACAATGTTATGAGAATGGTGGCGGGAAAGCGATTTTACGGCGATGGAACAGAACACGATGACGATGCAAGATGCGTTCGGCAGTTGATTGCTGATGTGGTGGCTAGTGCCGGCGCTGGAAATGCTGCTGACTATTTTCCGGTCTTGTGTTGGGTCACTGACTACGAAAGACGTGTCAAAAAGGTGGCAGATCGATTTGATAGGTTTTTGCAGGGACTTGTTGACGAGAAGCGTGCGGAAAAAGAAAAGGGTCATACTATGATCGATCGTTTGCTTTCTCTCCAAGAAACTCAAACTGATTATTACACTGACGTCGTCATCAAAGGAATCATAGTCGTAAGTGTTTATTAATTAATCGGTTTAGTTGTCTTCTGAGCAAAAAAAACTACAATAAGAGTTTATTGTGATTAATTATTTTGATGATTTTGATTGGATAGGTTATGATACTTGCGGGGACTGATACCTTAACAGGAACTTTAGAATGGGCTATTTCGAATTTGCTAAACCATCCAGAGATATTGAAAAAAACAAAAACCGAAATCGATGCTAAAATCGGTTTAGACAGGTTAATTGACGAAACCGATATCAAAAGTCTCCCTTATCTCCAAAACATCGTCTCCGAGACTTTACGCCTATACCCGGTTGCTCCGACCCTTCTCCCCCACGTGGCATCTGAAGATTGCATGGTTGCGGGATACGATGTTCCACGTGACACAATGCTGTTGGTGAATGTATGGGCCATGCACAGAGATCCATATATATGGGAAGAGCCGGAAAAATTCAAACCAGAAAGGTTTGAGAAAAAAGGTACGGATCAGAAGTTGATTCCGTTTGGGATCGGACGACGAGCTTGTCCTGGGTCTGGTTTAGCTCAACGGTTGGTGAACCTGGCTTTGGGGTCGTTGGTTCAATGTTTCGAATGGGAGAGAGTTGGGAAGGAAAATGTTGACATGAAAGAAGGAAGCATGATGCACCAAGCGACACCGATGCAGGCCATGTGTAAAGCTCGTCTCATTGTCAAGAACATTCTCGACGCTTCCATTTGAGATTTAAATAGCTAATGTTTTCATTTCTATTCGAATAATTATATGTTTTTGCTCATCCCCTACATACCTCATCCATTCTTATTTATGCTTCTTTTTTTTGTTATTATTACTTGATCAATCTTTATGTCCAATCGTGAGTTGCAGACAAATATATTAGACTAAAATAAACAATAGTACGTAGCACATAAAAATTTCTATTATTACAGAAAATCAACATAAACATACCTGGTACATGTCGTCAGGTTAAGAGTAGATTCTACTCATATCCATGGAAAATGACCATAACTTTAAAAGCATGATGAAAGGTCTCTGCGAGTGGCATGAGGGATTTTAGACAAGGTTTTGACAAATGTGTTGAGCTTGATAAGAGCATCCGCATCCCAGAGATCCATATAAATTGTTTATTTTTTATTTTTTCAGTTAAAAAAAGAAATATTAATGGACTAATCGTGGGATACCACGTATGCATGGGTCCCACGAAACACCCTAAACAACCCCAAACACCGTCGTTTAAATAGACATTGGAAGCAATTTAAGTTTGTTTTTTGGGGGGGTCCACTCTGCTTTTTTCCCAAAAATCCTTTTAAAAGATTAGGGATAAAGATGGCCTAAGAGCATTATAAAAAAGAGCTTTTAATAAATTCTTAACTATTTTTAAAATACATAAAAGAATTGGATAGAGAAGAAAAAGAATGTGTGTTTTTTTTTCCAAACACAAAACTATTTTTTTTTTGACACGTGGAACAAAATTTGGTTTTTGTAAGTCTTATTTAAAACTTAGTTCTAATTTTAAATAATTATTTTTCTTTTTATTAAATCAGTTATTTATCTAAGATCTCTAGTAAGATCTACTGTTAAGGATGGTCTAAAATTTTGGTAAATGATTTTTGACTCTTAACCTTCCCTGATTCTCTTGATATTTGGAGAAACAGACATCTCGGACCATAGTCGTTGTTGCGTTTTCCTTGATTCAATGAAACCAAAGAAGAAAAAGCCTTCAAAGTTTTCTCACTCTATTTAGTCAACATCCAGACTGACTTTGCAGAACTGCTCAAGGTTTGCTGGAGCGAGCTCTCTGTCCTTTGACGGCACTAAAATGCGAGACCTTAGGAAACTTGAAGCTGATTGTCCAATATTCATATAGAAAACCACCACCTTTTGTTTGTTTCTTCTAGAGTTGGGTAGCCTTTTTCTTTTTATATTGCAGATGATATGTACGTACCATTAGGGTGAATTAATGCTGGTTCGTATGGAAAAGTTGTCACACATAGTCCTTATGCCATATATATATATAGATATAGTCACGTTGAAAACAAATATGAACAAGAAGAAACAAGAAGATTATCTTATTAAAACAAACCAGCATAAATATGTATATGGTACATGTCATATGGTCACACATAGAATGACACAAGACTTATTTTATGAGAGAATACACACACAAATATAGCAAACATGTTTGGTAGAGTAATCAACATGGGAAGTAGCAGATGCACTTGTGAGCAGGGAACACATAGTTGCAAGATCCGTGCCGTGCTTTCTCAAGTCGAATGCACTGATTCTTACACGCGTTATTGTTTCCACAAACTCCTGACCATGTCCCACTTGGCCTCTCGCACAACTTTGCTTCCACCATTGTTGGTGCTTCTGCATATACAAATATGACTCAATGCTTGTTAATAATTAATATCAGTAAATATAAATTATCATTCAATTTTCCATTCATTAAAATCCATATACTCACCAAAAGCAGCAAGGAAAACAAGAGCAGCAAAGAGAAAGGTGATGATGGTAGCAGACTTAGCCATGACTATATTACTTTTTTCTTTTTTTTTATGTATGTATGTTTTAGGTTTAGTATGAGGAAATAAGCCTAAGATCAGCCTATATTTATAATGAATAACGGTGAGTTAGCCTTTTACTTTTTATAATGCAGTAATATATTTTAACCCTCAAAATTTGAACACACGTATCGTCTTCTAGTAGAAACATGAAAACGTAATAAGCTAATTGATAGATAAGATAAGATGTTGACCCATTCATAGCTGGTTTTGTACACCACGTGTCTACCTCTGTCAGGCTGTCTCTCTACCCACCGTGACCTTAGCGACTGGTTCGGCTTCGAGATAGTGCTCCATCGTTGGTGTCACATTGGCGGCTAGTTGAATTGACATTTCTTATTTTGTTAGATAAGTTAATTTGACTGTGTCAAGAAGATTTAAACTTTTCATCGTTGGTTCAATTTAATAATTTCGAGTGGGAGAAAAAACTGGAAAGGAACTAACTAGTATTGGCAACTGGTAAAGCCTACCAAATACGATGCATCTGGCAACACAGGGTGTATTAAAAAAATTGAAGTGATTTGTCATATTTGTGTTAAATTGATAAATCATCTGTTATTCAAATATAGATTTTAAAATATTTTTTAAAATCTAGTATTGTTAAACTGATGATTTTAAATTATATTTAAAATCTATTATTATTAAATATTTTAGATAATAAATTTGAGGAAATTTGTAGTGATTTTAAAGAGATTTTCTGAAGTTTTTTAGTTAAAAATATTAGAATCTAAATTTTACAATTTTAGATTAGAATTTGAAATTATTTTACTAAAATCATACCAACTTCTCTGATTCACTTGAATCATATAAAAACTCATCAATAATCAATTATTCTGTTCAATACACCCCAGCCTGAAGGGAGCCATGCGGAAAGCCTGTCCTAATTTGATGGGCTAGTATTGGTATAACGGATTCGATTATTTTACTTGGAAGCATGAATGTTGATCACCAATAATATTAAAAGCCCAAGGGCCCAACCAACTTGACTAGAGTGGGTAAGTATGGAGAAAAAAAAGTTCCTTCTTGTTCTTCAGCCAGACTAAGTCGTGTGTATTCTTTTCAAAAGACGTGTGGATTAAAGTTCCTTCTTGCTCTTCAACCAAACAAAGCCAACAGTGGAGGAGTTTCGTAATTGATGAGATTGCTTAGGTCTATACGTAAATCTTTTCACCACTCGAACATCGGGGTACTAGACCACTGCTTTGTGATTAAATGCCAATCTTATTCGCATGTTAACTAAACATCTTTCTTTGATAACTCATGAAACTATTTCACATAATTAAACTAAGTTTTTCCACAGTAATATTAGAGTTTCCACTTTTTTGATACCTCAACGTTGTAAATAAGAAACATGTAATTTTAATTCACCAAAAATTGAAAAGACATTCATATTTACAAATACCGGATGAAAGGGGAAAAGAATCTACCGATCTGTTATTTTGTTTAGTTGTTATGTTGCCTTTTTATAGTGCATAAAAATAAAATACATAATAACTATATATAGTTACCACTTATCAGCTGCGCGATGGAACAAAAAGTGAAAGGTGATTTAAGGGTCATATATTGATAAGTTTCTTCGTTCAAAATCATTGCATGAGTTGAATTGATATGGGACTAAAGCTGCCAAATAGAGAGAGAGAATTCGGTAGTGACTGAAGCAAAAGCTCAAAAGGCCATTAGGCGATCCCCAGTTTCCAAGACAGATAGTGTGAAACACTTATGACACAACTTTGTCTTCATTTTCATCATCTTCTTCTTCTACTACTAACTTTTGTAGCCTTGTCGTTTAATAACTTGATTGACAAGACTATGACCTATATATCTTATATTATCATTGCTCCATATTTGTTTCTATTAATAATTACTTTTGAGATTTTTTTGAAATGTTTATCCCCAAATTAACAATATGATTAGTGCGTTGATTATTTATATGTGAAACAAACACAAATAAATCATGTGACGTATTTTAGGTGTTTATTCCAAACACGTTTACTAGGTTTTTGGGGTACAATAACACATTGAATGCACCTCACCGTTTTAGTGACTTGTTAATATAAATCTCCTCTCAGTTTTCAGGAAGGCCAAGAAAGCATATTAAGAAATAAAACCATTTTTTTGCCGTGTAGTGTCTCACGTATGTGAAGATTTCTTTTTTTTTATAATGATTATATAAAGTATAAACTGGATTTCTATAACAGTTCCAAAATTATTTTTCACTGAGTTGCATATGATTTTCGAATTATTTGAGACAAACTTTTTTAACAGTAAATAATTTTAAAACTTTCAAGCAACAGAGGGGGGAAAAGTAGCATATGATGCAAATTGTACCATCGAAAGTGCAACTCCAAAATTCTTGCGAAAATATGAACCACGCTTCTACAGTTCTACCATGTTTCCTTTCCGTTTAATTAATCTCACGAATTTATTTATTCGCATTCATCTAGAAGCTAGCCTAAAGTACATTCACCATAAGTCACTACTGATAGAAGATTTGAGATAACATGATTTTTTGGTGATAAATGTCCCATCTTTGCTGTGTCGTTACATTATACTCCTAATTGTATATCTTATTATATAAGAAAATACCCAAAGTCTTATTCCTCTCTACAAAAAGAAAATTTCCCAGTTACTAAAAAAGCTCCTTTTCTGCTGAAGGGAACCTAAAACTTTATTCCCCAAAGTTCATTGAGTTTGGGCATTTTCAGCGAATCACAGAGAAGGTGCTTCTCTTCTTCATCACAGATTGACATCTCCTCTTTTTCGAGACAGTACCGGTGGCTCTGGTTTGTATAAATCGTCCAGTCCACTTGAACCGGTTAAAGAGTCTTAACCAAACACAGACACGTGAAAGCATATATTATTTCTGTTGTTAGGTATTGTATAGCGTTTAATTCTTAATTCTAGTGCATATTATAAGATCAGATGCAAAAGAGAATACACAACATCATATAAAATGAGAAATTCGCTTAGCCATATAGGAAGAGACCTTTATACCAATATACCGCATAGAACATTGGTCCCCAAGTGTATGTGTGTGTGTGTGTCTATGTCAACCCCAAGTGTGTGTGTGTGTGTCTATGTCAACCCCAAATGTATAGATTTTTAAAAAAATCAGTGGCCCTTTGTTGGTAAAGCTCCTCCTGGTATTTAATCATATAAAATATTGTTAGCGGGTTGAAGATATATTCGCCAAAAGCCATAATGCTTGTATAACCGGAAACCAATAAATTTCCAAATATTATTAGTTTTTGTTAAAGAAAATGTTGACAGTATAAATTTTGATTCTGGCGGAATCGATTCTGTTTAAAACTTGTTTAAAACTTATTACTAAGAAAGGCTTTAGCTGTGTGGTTGTGGATATTTAGCAATAACACACGGTTAATTGCCAAATGCAAAGTATAAGACTATTGTAATGTTTCTTTCGCCGTATTGGCAGCAGCGATAGTGACCAATATATATGCTGTTCTTTGTTTTGTTATCGTCACACAATAAGTAATAGCGATCCAATCGTATTTGTTTCGTAGCTGTTGATTTATCGACACATTTCAGTGGTCTAATATATAACTTTTTCGGAGACTTAACAATTTCTTTTGTAGATTTCTCTATTTTATTTACAACAAAATCTTTAGTTTTCCAAAAGTTACGAAATTAGGTCGAACCAAGTCTAAAGATTATCACAAGGAAAACAAGAAGAAACAACAACAAAAAAAACTAAATATTTTTATTATAGGAAGAGAAAAAAGGGTAAAGTCAGAAAGATTGCAAAACAAAGGTAAGTAAATTGACACATATCGTGGGGACCCTGAAGCAGCACAAGGTCTACAAGGTGAGTGAGTGTAGACAAATACAAGAAAGGAGCGTTGACTATCAGATTGAAGCCAAAATAGAAGGGGCAGATTTGTCTCTTTTGGAAAGGACACAGACAAACTTTCTATACGGGCCAATTAATAAATAGGCCCTACTTAATAAGCCCATTAACTCCTCTCTTTGTCTTTTTTTAGTTTTTTTTCTTACATTTCCATTTTCCTCATCACGTGACAATGAGAAGGAAAACGTCGTCGGATTAAACTGGTTGAGAACTTGAGATGACTAGACGGCGATAAGAAACCACAGATCAATGGAACGTAAAGTTAAGTCCTGTCTATCATCTATAACGGTCAGATCAGATCAATATTCAATAAGATGAAAAAAGGATGTTATATCGTTTAGTTTAAACGCCGTGAAGCTATCCATTTATTTTGATAAAAGCCGAAAAAGACAACTTTCCTCGATTTTAAACCGTGTCAGAAGATTTAACAGAGGAAGAAAACGAAGACGACGTTCCCGTTTTTCTATGTCTAGTGTAGTGGCGGCTACTAACTAAAATTACTTTATCGTGTGTTGGTAAAACTGTAAAACAAAAGTTTATAGTAAAAGTGTCTTTTTTTTTTTATAATAGTAAAAGTGTTTTTAGACCATGATTATTGGAGTTTCTAATAAAAATCTTTTATAATTTAAATAAATAAAATTAAAAAGAAAACAATAAAGATAGTGTGAAAGTTTCTAGTTTTATAACTTTTTACATGACTTAAAAAATTTACTTTTACATGTATCATTTTATTAGTGATTTAAATGTTTATATGATAAAAATATTATTATTTTGTGTTTTATTAAAAACTTACATAAATTTCAGCAATAATCATTGCTTTTAAAATCTGTTTTTTTAATTTGCAGATACGGTAGATTTTTGAATTTAACAAAATGATCAAACTTGCAGTACAGTCTCAGCAAATGTTACCGATCACCCTTGGTAAAAAAAAAGAAATATCGAATTTGAAAAATAGTACACGAGATATGAAAAGCCAGTGAGAGACTGACACGTACTTTGACCATAAGTCGTAGTTCAAATCTACAAGCTGGATGTACTTTTACCCTTTGATCTCCGTATATGTTCGATAATTATATCCTATAGACTATAGAATAGAGAGTAAAAAACTTTTAAGAGTATTATTATTAGGGGTATTTACAAAAGTTTCTTATAAATTTAAATAAATCTAAAATGAAAAAAAAAATAAGAGAAAGAGTATCATGATCTCTTATTTGGTAATTATAAAAGACCATTCACATGTTATAAAAAACTCACTTTTACAAATGTCAATTTATTATTGGTTTAATCATAATTTTGATTAAATTATTATTATTTTGTTTTTTTAAGAGAGTCGTCCTACTTTCACCATGATGCTCTAACCATCACAAAAAATTACGAGAATGTATTGAAAAAATAATCAATAAACTTATTTTTCTGAGGCGCATTATTTTTTATTCTCTCTTTGAAAGTCATATAAAAAAAGAGTGAAAAGTATATTATTCTCTCTGAAAGTCTAGCGGTATTTTAGAATAGTACCACTACGATTCTCTCCCTCACCTTCTTCTTCATAAAATGCCACTGTAATTGTTCATATATTTGTGTACTCGTCCTATCGCATAACACTCACGCTAACTTATTATTCTCTCTACTCTCTATCTCTCTCTTTCTGAGAGGACAGCTTTAAAAAAAAAACATGGAGATGAGACTTTTGAAGACTCACCTTCTGTTTCTGCATCTTCACCACTCTTTATACGTTATCTCGATTTTGCTTCTACTATTCTCACCATGCTTCGCTTACACTGACATGGAAGTTCTCCTCAACCTCAAATCCTCCATGATTGGTCACAAGGGCAACGGCCTCCACGACTGGGTTCACTCAACTTCCCCGGCGGCTCACTGTTCTTTCTCCGGCGTTTCTTGCGACGGCGACGCTCGTGTTGTTTCCCTCAACGTATCTTTTACTCCTTTGTTTGGAACCATCTCACCGGAGATAGGGAAGTTGGACCGTTTGGTGAATCTGACTTTAGCTGCCAACAATTTCTCCGGTAGATTGCCGTTGGAGATGAAGAGTCTCACTGCTCTAAAGGTTTTGAATATCTCCAACAATGTAAACCTCAACGGAAGCTTCCCAGGAGAGATACTTACTTCCATGGTTGATCTTGAAGTCCTCGACGCATACAACAACAACTTCACCGGTACGTTACCGCCGGAGATTCCAAAGCTCAAGAAGCTGAAACACCTCTCTCTCGGAGGGAACTTCTTGACAGGAGAGATTCCAGAGAGCTACGGAGATATCCAAAGCTTGGAGTATCTTGGACTCAACGGCGCTGGGCTCTCCGGTGAATCTCCTCGGTTCTTGTCTCGTCTTAAGAACCTCAAAGAAATGTACGTTGGCTACTACAACAGCTACACCGGAGGTGTTCCACCGGAGTTCGGTGAATTAACAAACCTACAGATCCTCGACATGGCGAGTTGTACACTAACCGGAGAGATTCCGACAACTCTGAGTAATCTAAAACACTTGCACACGTTGTTTCTACACATCAACAACTTAACCGGAAATATCCCACCCGAACTCTCCGGTTTAATCAGCTTAAAATCTCTCGATCTTTCAATAAACCAGCTAACCGGAGAGATTCCACAGAGCTTCATCGCTCTCGGAAACATCACTCTGATCAATCTCTTCAGGAACAATCTATACGGTCCAATACCGGAGTTCATCGGAGACATGCCGAAGCTCCAAGTGTTCGAGGTGTGGGAGAACAACTTCACGTTACAATTGCCAGCGAATCTTGGACGGAACGGGAATCTCAAAAGACTCGACGTCTCTGATAACCATTTAACCGGACTTATCCCCAAGGATTTATGCAAAGGCGGGAAGCTAGAGAGGCTAGTCCTCTCCAACAACTTCTTCTTCGGTCCTATTCCCAACGAGTTAGGTCAATGCAAATCGCTAAACAAAATCAGAATCGTCAAGAATCTTCTCAACGGAACCGTACCGGCCGGTTTCTTCAATTTACCACTTGTTACGATCATCGAGCTCAACGATAACTTCTTCTCCGGTGAGCTTCCAGCAGAGATGTCCGGCGACCTTCTCGATCATATCTACCTCTCAAACAACTGGTTTACAGGCGAAATCCCTCCTGCAATCGGTAAATTCGCGAATCTACAGGATCTGTTCTTGGACCGGAACCGGTTTAGCGGGAGTATACCAAAAGAAGTATTCGAGTTAAAGCATCTCACTAAGATCAACACGAGTGAGAACAACTTAACCGGAGAGATCCCTGAGTCAATCTCGCGATGCTCTTCATTAATCTCAGTCGATCTCAGCCGTAACAGAATCGGAGGAGAAATCCCTAAACACATCCAAGACGTGATTAACCTCGGAACTCTCAATCTCTCCGGGAATCAACTCACCGGCTCTATCCCAATCGGAATCGGAAAAATGACGAGTTTAACAACGCTCGACCTCTCCTTCAACGACCTCTCCGGAAGAGTACCACTCGGTGGTCAATTCTTAGTGTTCAACGACACTTCCTTCGCCGGAAACCCTTACCTCTGTCTACCTCACCACGTCTCATGCTTAACGCGTCCAGGACAAACCTCCGATCGCATCCACACGGCGTTATTCTCACCGTCAAGGATCGTCATCACGATCATCGCAGCGATCACCGCTTTGATCCTCATCAGCGTAGCGGTTAGACAGATGAACAAGAGCAGAAACCAGAAATCCCTCGCCTGGAAGCTAACCGCCTTCCAGAGACTCGATTTCAAAGCCGAAGACGTCCTTGAGTGTCTTCAAGAAGAGAACATCATCGGCAAAGGAGGAGCAGGGATCGTCTACCGTGGATCCATGCCGAATAACGTGGACGTCGCGATCAAACGGCTTGTAGGACGTGGAACAGGGAGGAGCGATCACGGATTCACGGCGGAGATTCAGACGCTTGGAAGAATCAGGCACCGTCACATCGTTAGACTCCTTGGATACGTAGCGAACAAGGATACGAACCTGCTTCTCTACGAGTACATGCCTAACGGAAGTCTCGGGGAGCTTTTGCATGGATCTAAAGGCGGTCATCTTCAGTGGGAGACGAGGCACAGAGTAGCCGTGGAAGCAGCGAAAGGACTGTGTTATCTTCACCATGACTGTTCACCGTTGATCTTGCATAGAGACGTTAAGTCCAATAACATTCTTTTGGACTCTGATTTTGAAGCCCATGTTGCTGATTTTGGGCTTGCTAAGTTCTTAGTGGACGGTGCTGCTTCTGAGTGTATGTCTTCAATAGCTGGCTCTTACGGATACATCGCTCCAGGTTCGTTGTTACATAGTTTCATATAACGAATTTTAATCACAACACTAGGATATGCTCTAATTATTATCATTTGTTTTGGTTTGGATAGAGTATGCTTACACTTTGAAAGTGGACGAGAAGAGTGATGTGTACAGTTTCGGAGTTGTTCTGTTGGAGCTAATAGCTGGGAAGAAACCGGTTGGTGAGTTTGGGGAAGGAGTGGATATAGTTAGGTGGGTGAGGAACACGGAGGGTGAGATAGCTCAGCCGTCGGATGCAGCTACTGTTGTTGCGATCGTTGACCCGAGGTTGACTGGTTACCCATTGACCAGTGTGATTCATGTGTTCAAGATAGCGATGATGTGTGTGGAGGATGAGGCAGCGTCAAGGCCTACAATGAGGGAAGTTGTGCATATGCTCACTAACCCTCCTAAGTCCGTGACTAACTTGATCGCGTTCTGAGTTCTGACCCAATCAAAGATTAATGCAAAAAACAATAATGCGTGTGATGATAATATTTTTTGTGGTGTTTGTCTAAGTGGACATATATGGGTTTTTTTCTATTACTAATTTGAGTTGTATATTTTGTTGTGTGTGTTCGATTTGTATATTACCTCTTATGTGTTCTTATCATCTACTCGAGTCTGTAATGTAATCAATATTTGCTTTTTGATGATTGCTTTTAAAACTTCAGCGATTTCTTCTTTCAGACGAAGTTGTGTATAAAAGTGAGAACTTTGTACTCTGGTTCGTGGTTCCACACTAGATTCTTTACAAGAATAATCCATACATTTGAGAATCAAGGTCTTGGCTAATTTCTCATATCATGTTGGAACAATAAGATTGTCTTCCTGCTTACATTGACCATGTTTGCTAGTTTAATGGTGTCATATTAACCACGTAGCTAGTTTAATGGTGGCATGTTGCATGCTTGACCCTACCTGCAAAAAAATTGAAAAAAGGTGTGGAAGAATAAATATATGGCACAGAATTATATAAAAAAAAAGTGGAAAATTGTCTGTTAAAGATCAGTTTCAACAGAGAATTACTCTGCATTTGGATAAATGACCGAGTTTACATTCATGTGTATTAGAGTGCTTAGTCCCCTTAAACTGCTAAAAACAGAAATCGAAATTCCAATCAAATTCATTTCCATGAGCAAGCAAAATCATTAGCTGCTGGGCGTGAAGCAAAACCTGCATTGTCCGCTTCGAGTTCATTAACAGCAGACATTAACCTCTATCATCTGTAACATCAACAAGAGCAGATAAAAATGTGTATAGATCGAAGATGATGATGATGAGGAGGAGCAAATCCAAAGGGAGATCCACTCCACTACTTTCTACTTCTCACAAACACTATATCCAACTCAAAATCTTAACATACACACCATTCCAGATTTCGCAGGATCATTATAATAGTAGACCCACGGATCTTTAATTATTACTGTGTCATGTGCTTTGGTCTCTAACATTAATAAGCACGTACAATTTCAACCCCAAGTCTCAAGTACACAATCTTTATTCAACAAGGAGCTTCAACATTCAAATCTATTAAACACTGCAGCTCTTAAATTCAAAACAGTTTTCAATAAATAAAAAAAAACAAGAACCATTTATCACATTTTACAATATATCAATACATTAAAAAAAACACCAATACCTTCTTATTATTATCCCTCAGCACCTATTATACAGAAACTCATCTACTTCCCTTACAAAGCTATTATATGTATACGAGAAAGAAGTCCAAAAAAAAAAAAAGATATTCAGAAAGCGCCGTAGGGAATGTGTTGAGGAAGCCTAAATCGAACCTGAGAAGCAGGTGACCGAACAGCAACGCCGTGCCAACAAATCCCTCCTTTACAAATTCCACCACCGTCGTGATGGTGACGGTGACTGAGATCCTCCTCGCCGCCGCTACCAAAGCGATTGTACCGCGAAACCGCATCTGCTGCTCTTCGAGAGACGTCCCATGCGAGCGTGACGGCGAGCAACACTCCTACCGCAGTAATCGAGACGACGACGACGAATCCAGCGCTGAAGTTCTTCCCGGAGACCAATCCGTACACCTTGATAGCGATTATCACCGCCACGTAAATCGTCGCGAGATTCCCGAGAACCGCGTCGGATAACGCCATTAGACACATAGAGCGTTCCTATCTTCTTCCTTGCTCGCCGTCGTGGGATTTAAGCCGGTGGAGCTATTTAACAGAAAAAAGCAAAAGAAGAAAATTATTTTAAATTAAATAATATAAAAAGCGATGTTGTGGTCTCGACGACGACTACTCTCGAGGCGTGATCCTTGTCTGAATGGGATAATTTTTTATTACGAAAATACCCTTGCAGGGAATGTTTTATACACGAAGTGAGAGAGAAATGAGTTTTGCTGGTTTAAAAACGACGACGTTTTTATATGTGATGGATGTTAAATGAAGCAACATCGTGAGACTGCCCACGACATTTCATTTATGATGAGTCCTATGGACATTCACGCATGTCCTTGTCAAGAAAATCTCCTTCCCTAGTCCAATTTGATCGTACACAACCACCAATAAATTCTTCTTTCGAACTTTCTCCTCATGGGCTTCGAAATGCTTTATAATGGGCCGGCTTTTGTCAGTCTCCACTGACTTCTTGTTTGAGACCCATCTTGCCGTTTTGTTTTCCTCTCGTTGGAGAGATTAATAAAGCATGTGGATTTTTGCATATGGATGTTTTTTTGTCAAATCATATGCAGTGAAATGGACACTTGCTTATACTTTATAGGTTCTTCTCACTCCCACTATCAAAAGGCATCATCATCATCAACTTACCCTTAATTTATATTTATCGACTTAACCTTTTTATTTCAGGTAGTGGTTACCATCCATATATCACTATTAATGTTTCGATTATTACTTTTCCCAATTGCAAATTTGCAATAGATAATTCTTATGGCTCTCATGCGCTTGGAAAGTCAAATTATTTTTAAATATACAACAGTCGATGACAAGAACGACAACATGTATATAAATAGTCGTAATTATTCATTTCAATGTTCCAAATGGCCAACGCAGCATTAGATAACAAACAAATGAAATATTCCCCACTTATACTAATAAATTACTTTATGTAGTGTACATTATATTCTAAATCCTAATTATAATAAAAATTAAACAAATATTCTGTGACCTTACAACTATCATTCCCGTCTTTTTTGAACTCCACAAGCAGCCCACTTTCCTTTTACCCACGTGTTCTTCACCCAAAATAAGAATCCTCTCATGAAGGGGTTGCCTACTTTGTATTTTCGAGTAAGGAGCTTTCCGCTGTACCTTTTTTCAACTCTGACTCAATCCGACGTCGTTCGTAGTAAAAAAGGTCACATGGGCCGTGAAGAGATAAGGCTTTTAGTGAGGGCCCACATTGTCCTGATTCAGTGTTTACCGCGGGAGATAAAAGTTAGGTCAAAAGAGCCACCACATCCGACAAAAGGCCAGCGCGACTGTGACGGTGATTCCATACAACGAAAGATGACACGTGGACTGTGATGCTCTGCTCTGATCCAATGCTCCTTCGTATATCATCGATGTATCTACCGGCGACCACGTCGTACTTCCTCCGGCAGGAGTTGTCGACGTCCCTGTTGGTGTCGTCGGTTTCGTGTCTGGGCTCTGATCTTGAGATGATTTTTGACTGCAACGGTTAAAAAAACAAGATTTAGACTTCACGTAAATATATTAAGTGCTTCTGCCACGCGTCTCCTCGGGAGTGGGGAAGATATTAAATAATGTCGATGGGCCGTTAAGTATCCACATCCCAATAAATCTATCTCCATGCCCGATGCCCGATGGTAAATTGAGAATAATAAAAATAAATTCATAAAATATAAACGTAATGAACACCCTATCTCTCTTCTTTTTTCAGTAGATAGATTCTAAAATTCCAGTGTTAATAAATGACAAAAAAACAATCCAAAAGCGTACGTGACTTCGATTACAAGGTAAGCAAAAGGGTTATTCAATGATTCATTAAATGTCAATGCAGTAAATATGAAGTCTGTTGTATTGTGACTAAATTACCCTCCCAAATCAATCGTGTTATTATTACCAATGAATCTACAGTGTTTGCGTTGTGTGTTTGACGAAATTACCCTCCCAATAAGCGTGTTCTCTCACCTAACCTTAATCATAGACTACTAATCCTACTTATCGGTGCAACAGTGGGAGATAACTATGAATTGTCGGCAGTACTTTGACGCAAATACCCTTACCAACAAAAAGTGAACTAAAGGTCGTAAACGGAATTTTCACCTGGTGTTAGGAGATGGACAGAAGGTGATGACGTAGTTAGGGGACTTGGCGCATGTGAAGGTGCTGCTCTGATCATCGTAAGCGTAGCTGTACGCACGTGGGCAAGCGTTTTTAAAGACCAACGAATACGACGACGGTTTACACTTGTCAGGCGTCCCGAACTCACCGCTGCAGCAATATTCCGGCGTCCGAAACGCTTCGCACGCGCTTTTACAACCCATGGACTGTTTCACACCGTCAACACTCGTCACCCTCAGCTCCGAAGGACACGAGCCGTTAAGATCAACGACGCAACCCGTGCTGCTACAGTTCTGACCCGAGCCACCTTGTGGAACAACGAGCATGGGAACGTTGTACCCGTCGACGAGACTAACGTCGTAGAAGTCAAGTCCACCGGATCCGTCGAGCGTGAACTCGGCAAGTGTCGCCGGAGGAGTTGCGCCGGAACCGGAACATTCGAGTTTACCGGAGCCGCAGTCTCCGGTGAGGCAGGAGAACTTGCCGTCGGTGTCGGTGGAGCATTGTGTTCTTCCCCAGAATCTACCTCCCCATGAAGCTGGTGCGTCGATGGTTCTTTCTTCGCCTTTTTGGAGAACGAAACCTGTCGTCAGAAGTGGAGGAACTCCGGCGTTGGATAGAAGTCCCGGCCAAACTGTGTACTCGCATTTGTTCTCCATAATGAAGCTCGTTGACTCAATCCCTGTTCATAACCAAAAAGATTAAAACTTTAAATAATCACACAAAGTTACAGTAGTGAAGTTACTAATCATTAGCTGAAGATTCGTACCAGGGAAGAAGATATGGGATAACAAGAGGAAGACCAATGGCAACGGAAGAGCCATTGGAGTTGGAGAAGAAGAAGAAGAAGAAATGTGTGGGGAGTTTTTATATAGCTCTGTTTCTTCTTCTTCTTCTTGTTCTTGTTTTAGTTTTATATAACAGACACTTAAAAGAGGATTCTCAGGGAGAAAGAGAGATGATGAAGATGATGTGTGATTTATAGAAAGAAGCATATTCCGTTGGCTTTCTTTACTCTTGGTTGGAATCATGTGAATGTCTTGGTTGCTGGCTTACGGTACGCCTGCTAACGTGGTGACACGCTATTGGAGTATACTTTTTAACCGTTGAGACTAAGATAAAGCACCTGGCTGCATAGATATAATAAAAACCAATAGATTTTACTAGTATAGTAATTTAAGGACATGTTGAGCTAATTTTGTAATTTCGTCGGTTTGTAATACTAGTCTAAGGTCTGGTTTGAAAATGGTTATGTTAACCACTGTTTGTTGTTGGAATTTGATTGATGTTTTTCAACGAAAATATTCAACTACCTTTTGACCTCCACTTTTTAATTAAAAATATCAACAAAACGTAAAGTAATTTCTGTTTCGGGATTCTTTTAACTTTACTCAATATTTACGCAATTAGGATTTATAACCACGTAGACGTGCGGAACAATATTACTTTTGTTTATGTTTACACTTACAGGAAATTTTAATACATGAGTAATGAATAGTACATGTTGTGACTATGTGAGATTACATTGCAATGCGCTTTACTGGTTTTTGTCTAACAATAATGAAGTGTCTAATACATCTAGTACAAAATGATTACGAGCTTCAAAGTCAAGACCATATAATTTATAAAATTATCATTTCATTTCCGAACAACTAGGCACTAAACTCTAGTGGACGTTTCAACGTCTTTGATGATAGTCGCGGGCCCTCTAAAATTATATTGGAGAATCCCTATAATATCTTTGTGTTTGATTGATCATTTGCAACGTTATATTCAAAGAAAATAAATTCATTTTTTCGGTTCAGCACTAAAACCATTTCTGTGCAAGTATCTGCTAGATATTTTTTTGTCAAGTGTGAAAATATTGTCACTTTTAACTGTTTTTAAACGTGGTGTGAACTGTGAAAGATAAAAGAAAATATAAAAGTGATAAATAATTTTTCAATAATTGGCTTACGAAGTTATTTATTTTGTGGGTCTAAGCCACCATTTTGTTATCTTGTTATCAGACAGGTCACATCCACTTTACAATACATCGCAAGCCATCCTCCTCTCTCATTTTTTGCTTATCGTTCGTCACATTCAATAACATTAATGTTATGCGTGTTTATATAGAACAAAATATATAATGGGCTTCTAAGAATTTCGTATATTGGATGAGCCCAGAGTTTAACCAAACGCATAGAAAAAAATATGCTGCCCATAAATTTCCTAATACACGTGTGATGCACAAATCACTGTGTTGTGCAGAGAGGAAGGGAGGAGAGTCGGAGAGAGACATGCAATTTGCAGTCCCAATTATTTTTTACAAATAAATTGAAATTCCATACACACGTGTGATTTTTGGTCAGGTACATACAACGTGAGCATAATTTTACCATCAAATGTGGTGATTAGGTTGAAAATAGAGAATGCATGAAATAGTTACCTTTTCTTCCGATCATGTTCGCTATTCATATCACACGAGAAAACCCCTAATTCTAACAAATAAATATCATCAATAAATATATTGTTTCCTTATGAAAAATATAGCTAGTTCTTCTACAACACATGCACAACAAAAATTCAAAATCTCTGAAATATTTACACATTCAGATACTAGTCAGATTTTCCAAAATTTTTTACTATTTCTTTGAGTTTTTCGTGATGAGATATGCGGTGGTGGACGTGTTGCTTCTGATCTCTTTGGTCATCTTGGAGTTGAGCAATGCCTTTTCACCTTCTGTTTCGTATGAATGGGTCGTCTCTTATTCGCAACGTTTTGTTCTCGGAGCCAACAAGCAGGTTCCATTGATGACTCACTTATGCTTGTCTATCTAAACGCTAAAAAAATTTATTATTATAAATCAATATAGTATGATGAATCAACAGGTTATAGTGATCAACGACATGTTTCCTGGACCGATCCTTAAAGCAACATCGGGCGATATAGTAAACGTCAACATTTTCAACCATTTGACTGAGCCATTTCTCATGACCTGGTAACTTTTTTTTTTTTGTTCACTCAGTAATATTAGGTATCTTTTATACATTTTTGTATAATTGTTAGTCAAAGCGATGTATATTAATGTATAATGTATAAGGAATGGATTGCAAATGCGGAAGAACTCGTGGCAAGACGGAGTTCGAGGGACAAACTGCCCCATACTACCGGGAACAAATTGGACGTACCGGTTTCAGATAAAGGATCAGATCGGAAGTTACTTTTACTTTCCTTCGCTTCTATTCCAAAAGGCGGCCGGAGGATACGGTTCAATTAGAGTATACAGCGCAGAATTAATCCCGGTTCCATTCCCTCGTCCCGATGGCGAATTTGATATCTTGATCGGAGATTGGTTCTATACTGACTATAGGGTAAAATTTCATTTTATACGAGAACCGATTCATTCTAAATGTAGATTATATGGAACCGATTCGTTAATTTGGCAAAAAAAATAAAAGTGTTTAGTTAATTTGTTATTTTCTTCACGCATCTTTGTTGCATGCAATCATTTAAGTTGGTTTTTGCCTAATTTATTGGTAAAGGATATGAGAGCTTCACTTGACAATGGTCTCAGTTTAGCAACTCCCGATGGTATTCTTATAAATGGGCGTGGACCCGAAGAAACCTTTTTTGCATTTCAACCAGGTGATTAATTGCTTATATTTCCTTTTAGAAATGACATGACATATAATTGATCATATCATTAATCTCTAATCCTACACAAACGCACGTCTTGTTTTGTGCATGATAACAGGTAAAACATATAGGTTAAGAATATCAAACGTGGGTCTCAAGACATCCTTAAACTTCAGGATCCAGGACCATGATATGCTCCTAGTTGAGACAGAGGGTTCGTATGTCCAGAAACGTATCTTCTCCAACTTGGACATCCATGTGGGTCAGACATATTCCGTTCTCGTCACTGCTAAAAACGACCCGATTGGAATTCACCGCTCCTACTACATTTTCGCCTCGACTCGGTTCAGTAATACATACATTGCCGGTTTAGCTTTAATCCGATATCCCAACTCTCCCCTTGACCCGGTCGGACCAGTTCCAGCCGCACCTGAATCGTGGGATTACGCCTCCTCGGTTCGACAAGCGCTATCCATTAGGTAAAATAATGACTTTCATTAACACCTGATATAATTCACGATTTCCACAAAAATGCAATAACTTTTCGTGCTTTTTAAACACATATTAATTATTTCTATTCATATTAAATAAATACACATAATCAACGTTACACTTAGCTCTGGGTTGCGGGTCAAATCTGTCCCGCCTGACCCGTCCAACAACGGTTTCAGTTTTTTTTTCGACTCGTCAAACTCACCTCACAAGATTTTTAGAAAAAAAAATTTTATCCGCACCCACCCAGCTTAAAATGTGGGAAACCCACGGAACCTTCCAATTTTTTTTGTTTTTAATAATATAAATAAAATATTATAAAATTAAATATATATTTTATATATATAAAATAAAATTTTATTAACTAATATGTATACTTTTTAATATTTTTATTAAAATTAAAATAAATGTAATATTTATAATTAATGTTTTTTTTTATATATATATGATATTAAACGCAACAGAGAGGACCTAGCGGTTGGAGCGGCAAGACCGAATCCGCAAGGGTCGTACCATTACGGACGCGTCAATGTGACAAGAACGTTAATCTTACAAAACGACGTTATGGTGTCGTCGAACAGACTCCGATACACGATCAACGGCGTTTCGTTTGTCTTTCCCGAAACACCGTTAAAGCTCGTTGATCATTTCCAGCTAAAGAACACGATTGTCCCCGACATGTTCCCGGTGTATCCTTCCAACAAAGTGCCAATTTATGGCACTTCGGTGGTCGACATTCGGTACAAAGATTTTGTCCACATTGTCTTCGAGAATCCTCTAGATGAAACGCAGAGTTGGCACATCGACGGTTATAACTTCTGGGTTGTCGGGTACTAAAAAAACCAAACATAATCGGAATCGTGTTAAAGAGTTTAATAATGTTTTAACAAGATTTGGTTTTGATTTGTTAGAATGGGATTTGGAGGTTGGTCTGAGAGCAAGAGAGCTGGATATAACTTAGTGGACGCTGTTTCTCGGTCGACAATTCAGGTTTAAATCAAATAATAATAATAATTTCATGATTTAACTTTTTGTTTAAGATTAATTAACTTGTGTTTGGGTATAGGTTTATCCATATTCGTGGGTGGCAATATTGATAGCGATGGATAATCAAGGGATGTGGAACGTGAGATCACAGAAAGCAGAGCAGTGGTATCTTGGCCAAGAGCTTTACTTTAGGATCAAAGGTGAGGGACAAGATGATCCTTCGAATATTCCTGCTAGAGACGAATCTCCCATACCGGATAATTTCATTCGTTGCGGCAGAGTTCCCCAATAATTAAACAATATGTGTTTTTGTCTTTTGTTTAGTTTATCATGATCAAAGGTGTACTAATTAAAACCCTAGAGACTACACTATGTTTTAAATTATATACCAACCAAGTAAAAGAGTAATGGATTTTATCATCAGAGAATATTAGGATCGGTACATCATTAGAATCAGACGACCGTCGTGAGAACTTTAGATCCAAATCTCATCATCTGAATCCCATTTATAACGGAGAATTTCGCAGCCACAAAACATAGGAAAAGAAAAACATAACCCAACAAGAAAACAAATATCGCGGTCTCCAATAGCTGGGGACGGAAGGTTATATTAAACATGTAGAAAAACTAGGGTTTTAGGATGCGGCTCTGACTGGGCTCACGTTATTGTTATCTACAAGATCGGCCCACGTTTATACTCTCTACTCACCCGGCCCAGTCTGTTTCCACTATATCAAGAAATCTCCTATTACGGAAAACTAAATAAATATTGTCACGTCGGTACTATATTTGTTTTTTATACGTAGAAGAAATATGAAACTGATAAAATGTCTTTAAGAAAACCAACATCCGTAAAAGAAAATTAATGAAACTGTAGTTTTCTTTTTTAGTTCAATAAATTCAGATATATATGGACACAGCTAACGTGCTCCCATTTCGTAAATGTTCCCTTCAGTAACATTTTCACAATAGGTTGGAAGCACATATATGAAATAAAATAAAATAATATAAAAATCCTTTTGACAAGTTCAATTATTGATCTTGACGTACATATAAACAGTGGATCGAACTTGACATAAAAATAAAAATAAATGATCAAATCTCAGATCTTACTACAGTCTACATCTAGCTACATGTGCTATGACATTATTATTTTTTTTTCTTATTACCACCTATAATTTTTTTTGTTATCTATATTGCATAATAGTTCCAAAAAAAACAATCGGTATGTGAGGGGAAAAAAAGTGATACGATTATTCAAACAATCTCCATTATTGTGTTTTATCATTATCATAGAAATAGATACATGTATTCAAGATCTCCAGATCGCTATTATATCTTGCTACATGTGCATATGTCACTGAAAAAACATCTCAGATACTAAAGACAAGTTGCTGTATTGGTTTCGCATTCAAGTTTTTATGCATTAATGTATGATTCGCAACTTTTCTTACTCGAAGTTAGATTAGTAATAGCATTCATTTTGTGGGTCAAGATTCATAACTATTAGAGTATTCGGTTTAGTAAATCAGTTTCGGTTATATTCATACACAAGTTTACTTATCTACAATGATATCGTGCGTTTTACCCGAGATGTAGACATTGTAAATGACAAAATCTGGTTGTTTACAATATTTAGAGCATGATCAATAAGGTTTTCATAAGAGTTTTCAAGATTTAGAGAAAGAAACAAAAAAAAAGTGAGATAAGAGCGTGAAAGCACATGTCACCATTCTAATGAATCCATTAATCATAGACAATTAAAATTTAATTATATATTAAGATAATAAGATTTCTATTCTTCAAAAAATTTACATAAATTCTCCTGATAAAGATGTTTTTAGATATCAGCTTGATTTTTTATAAGAATCTATAAATTTTGACATTGTTCAACTTTTCACCAGATTAATAATAGTTTTTTTTTAAAATTATTTTTATAGAAATTAGTAATACATTTTCACTAACGAGGATGTATTAATCAATTGTAATTTACTAAATTATGAAACGGTAAAAATAATTAAAACTAGCCATGTAGGGTGCAGTAAAAAACAGAGAATAAAAAACTCAAAGAGAGAGAGGAAACGGTTATAGCTGGCAGGATCCATCTTCCCACGCTGTCAATTTGTCACTACACGTCCCTCTCTCTCTCTCGTGGAAAACTAACTCCGCGCCTCTTTCTCTCCTTCTTATTTCTTCTCCTCCATCATCATCTCTCTCCCTTCCCCATCTCTCTCTCTCTTCATCAGATCTTCTTCTCCCTTGACTCATACGCCAACAAACAACCGAAAACCATGAGAGAGATCCTCCACGTACAAGGCGGGCAATGCGGTAACCAAATCGGTTCCAAATTCTGGGAAGTCATCTGCGACGAACATGGCGTTGATCCCACGGGACGTTACAACGGTGACTCCGCCGATCTCCAGCTCGAGCGTATCAACGTTTATTACAATGAAGCTTCTGGCGGGAGGTACGTCCCTCGTGCTGTCCTCATGGATCTCGAGCCTGGCACCATGGACAGCATCAGATCCGGACCTTACGGTCAGATATTCCGTCCCGATAACTTCGTGTTTGGTCAGTCTGGTGCTGGTAACAACTGGGCTAAAGGTCATTACACCGAAGGCGCTGAGCTTATCGATGCTGTTCTCGATGTTGTTCGCAAGGAAGCCGAGAACTGTGACTGTCTTCAAGGTATCCATCCTTATCATCATTGCCTTCGTCTCACGTATACTTTGTTAACATTTGATCGTAAGATTTGATGGTTCTTGCTTTTGCATGTTTTGCAATAATTGAGTCAGATGTTAGGAGTGAACTGTTAGGACACTTATTGTTCTGTCCGCAATTAGATTTTGTGGAATTTTTTAATTGAAGATAAAGTTAAACGTCATTTTAATCTAAAAGACAATATCCTAATTTGGCGTTACTGTATTGTGTGGCCCCCTTATGTTTTTTTTTCCAGTTTTGTAGCAGTGGATCTAAATTATTATGTGATCCTTAAACCATTTCAAAATATTTTAATCAATATCACTTTAGGGAAGGAAGACTGTTGTTTGTGTGAGATAAGTTAAATACACCAAGTGGGTCAGGGTCGGCGGCTTAGTGGCATGATTGTTGTTTAAGATCTAATTACTTTTCGGATCTGGTCTCCTGTTAAGTACATTGTTGTTACTCATATTTATTACACTGTACTGGAACAGTGAAGTTGATTTGGTATGGTAAAATCTTTGATCGAATCGTTATTTGATGTATGTATCTTCGAGTTATCACATTAGAGGGTTGTGCGTAGACATTGCTTCTCATTTCACTTGGTTTGATATTTACAGGGTTTCAAGTGTGCCATTCCCTCGGAGGAGGCACAGGTTCTGGAATGGGGACTCTATTGATATCGAAGATCCGTGAGGAGTATCCAGACAGGATGATGCTCACATTCTCTGTTTTCCCATCTCCAAAGGTCTCTGACACAGTCGTTGAGCCTTACAACGCCACTCTTTCAGTCCACCAGCTCGTAGAGAACGCTGATGAATGCATGGTCCTCGACAACGAAGCTCTCTACGACATCTGTTTCCGCACTCTCAAACTCAGCACTCCTAGCTGTAAGTACCACTTTTCGTGTCGAAACCATAATCTTGTTTACTTGGTTCCTAAATTCTAAGATTTATTGTATATTATTCTATACATTTGCAGTTGGAGACTTGAACCATTTGATCTCCGCGACTATGAGTGGTGTGACTTGCTCTCTAAGATTCCCTGGACAACTCAACTCTGACCTAAGGAAACTCGCAGTCAACCTTATCCCATTCCCTCGTCTCCATTTCTTCATGGTTGGTTTTGCGCCTCTCACTTCCCGTGGCTCCCAACAGTACATCTCCCTTACGGTTCCCGAGCTGACCCAGCAAATGTGGGACGCCAAGAACATGATGTGCGCAGCTGATCCACGCCACGGGCGTTACCTAACAGCGTCAGCCATGTTCAGAGGAAAAATGAGCACAAAGGAAGTCGACGAACAGATCTTGAATGTCCAGAACAAGAACTCATCCTACTTTGTTGAATGGATCCCAAACAACGTCAAGTCCAGCGTGTGCGACATCCCACCAACTGGAATCAAAATGGCATCTACGTTCGTCGGAAACTCGACCTCGATCCAGGAAATGTTCAGGAGAGTGAGCGAACAGTTCACAGCTATGTTCAGGCGTAAAGCTTTCCTGCATTGGTACACGGGGGAAGGAATGGACGAGATGGAGTTCACTGAAGCTGAAAGCAACATGAATGATCTGGTCGCTGAATACCAGCAATACCAAGATGCTACAGCTGATGAAGAAGGTGAGTATGAGGATGAAGAAGAAGGCGAGTACGAATCTTGATTTGCCCTCCTTGCGAGAATCTCTCAGAATGGTCAAAGAACACAAACCAAAACTATTTAAAAAGAAAAAAGAAAGGTTTCATTACCTCTTTATGCCTACTACTACTACTATACATATCAAGTTGAATCTGGAACTTTTTTTTTATATAAAAAATGTGATTGTGTTAGTATCGTTCAAAAAAGTTTACGTTCTTTATGGTTTTTACTTCTCAATTGTATTTGCCATCCGGTTTGTTCTTTCCTTCTCAATGCCTTGTCTTGTAATAAGAATCTTTCATATTCAAAAAAAATTATTCAAATCCTCAAATTTTCCATTTATAAATTATACATAACCAAAATATGCCATTCTCCAAATGAAAACTTGCAATTTTGGTTGCATATTCGCATCAAAAAACCTATATATATTAGCTTAAAAAATGTTTTGTTGTTGTTGTTGTAATTCCTCATTCCTACTTGAATTGGTACGAAGAAATAAATCTACTAAAACGCTTTTTAGATCTAATTAAATCTAATCTTCTTTGTCTTGCTTGAGCAGCTGCTTGCGCTTTAGTGACTACTCTCTCCTGAAAATCAAACATTGCGGCGATATGGTTACCTTCTTCTTCTGCTGCTGGAAGGTTGAGATCAAAGCCACGTCGTTCCAAGTTAACTCCCGCTTGTTGTCGCAACGGCGACGTTTCAATATCCCTCACGCTGACCGTAAGATCACCAACGCATATCAACGGCTGTAGATGAAGCAGGTTTCGGTCATCTATAATTCTCCTTTTCTCGGAAATGGGCTGGGCTAGTAACCCAACTTGCGCCCCAATTAATCCCAACTCCGACTGTATATTCACAGAATATTTTAGATAAGGAAACAATATCGAAAAAGCTAACGTTTTCACAAGGAAAAACGAAAAAGAAATGGAAAAAAAAAAAAAAACCTCGAGAACCGAACAGGATGATGCGTTTGGCTGAGAAGTGATCTTCAGTTTCAACCTCTGATTTGTCGTACAAAATTCTTCTTCAAAACCTTTGTTAATCTGTCGTTTACATAATAAATAAATAAATCAGTAGTAAGTACAAATTGAGCAAACCAAAGATTATTATTACACGAACATAACAGTTTAGTCAAGTCAACAGATTCAAAAAGACAATTTAGCAGAAAAAAAAAATATAAGAAAGAATTAAAAAAAAAGTTTTGAGAATTATTACGAGTTGAGGAATTGTTTTCTTTGCCTCGCCGGTTAAACACGAAGAACTCGAAGTGCTTCCCACCTCGGCGACCTCCGCACTCGGCGGTGAAATCTTCGGAGGATGGAGGAAGACGGAAGAAGACCTCTTTTTAGTGCGACCCCATTTATGTAGAAGAGGAGGAGCATCGTCGGAAGAGAACACGACGGGATGAGAAAGTTCCAATAAGATGGAAGAAACTTCGAAGTCGATTTCATCGAAGAAATTTTGGTAAAGAAGAGAACCGTGATCTTCCATTGTTCTTGAACTCTGTTTCTTCTTCTTCTTCAACAACAACATTCTCTTTGAGAGAAAGGCTACTAATGTTTCTGAGGGTCGGCTTGAGAGACTTTGAGACGATTGAGGGGAATGAAGAAGATAAATCTTTTCGGAAGATTTTGTTTCGTTTTTATTTTATTTATTTATTTTTATACTATATCACATAGCGTTTGATGGTCTAGGTTTATGACACGTGTTTTTACCTTTTCCGAGTTAAAATTGTGTGCCTTTTCTTCTTCTTCTCCTTGTTTCTTATTTTTTTTTTTTTAGTTTTCGGGTTTTTATTTTCGTCGTGGTTACTTTTTTGGCATCAATCGCATTTCGTTTAACATTTGTTTTCCCGATCTTACCAAAAAAAAAAAAACATTTGTTTTCCCGAACTGGTTATAGTTATGCAATTCTATTTCTAACTTCATTGACAAATCTCGAATATTATACAGATTCACAAAACAATGGACGGGGCAAATTAAAAACGTTTGCAAACAATACGGCTTTTTGTCACCTTCCACCAACACAATATTAGTTTGATCATCTATATTTATAGAAGAATAATAATATATTCTACCGATTTTGTATAGTTTTAAATTTATGTATATAAATTAATAAAACATATAATTTATATATTTTAAAAATAAAACACAATTATCTATACGTTTAATCATATTCAATAAATAAAAAAATAAACAGAAAAATTTTATTAATAAATTTTGTATTAAATTTTTAAAATTTTATTTACTTTAAAACGAAAATTTTATTTTTAAATGATATTTTAATTGAAATAAAAAAGTATTAAAATTTCAAATCCAAAATTATTAATTTATTGACTTTTCTTTATTGTTTTTTGCATCTTCATAGACGATGATATCATTTATCTTGACAAGATAAAAAACATTTGTACCAGTGTGATCATATTAATTTGATTGACGACTAGTTAGTTTTGTACCAGAAAAATCTGATTTCTGACAAAATTTCTTGACTTCTTTTCTATTTAAAATAAAATGAATATCGCCTAGAGTGAAATTTAAATTGTTAACTCTTGAAACTGAAATCGAAAACAGATAAATTTTGGAAATTCTTTTAGCTTAGAGAGTTTATCCTTAGAATTAGGAATATCAAAAACCTATTGTTAGTTTTACTACGTCCTGATTCTATCTGCAAGAATCTTCGTACTCTTTTTTTAAGAACCTTCCCAAATTCTCCTTTACTGAAAAATCGCTGGAGCTTCAAGTAGCACTTTGAAAGTTTGATTGGCATATAGAAATAGTTGAGAAATTCAAAATTCCATATTTTTGTTCCCAATTTAATATTTTTTTTTGTCAATGAAAAAACAAATGCCTCAAAAGAAATAAAGTTCTCACATAGTTTAACTACTGAAGTTATATATTTAATTTGTTCTTTTCTTTAACTTCTTAAAGTAATATTATGGAGGAATTTTTTTAATTCTTTTTAAACTTTATGATCGAGTAATATGAGGACACACAAACATGGATGAGACTGTTTTTTCCGCCAATAATTATGAAATACGACTATATCATATGATATAATTCAAAAGCTTTTGCTTATTTCTTAATTACTTAGTATATTCAAACGATAAAATTATATTAACATCCAGTATGTTCAAACAAAAAGTTTTAATAGAAACCGTTTCCTTACTTAATAATTCAATGAAAAAAGCAGGTGTTAAAAATGTTTACCCGCTAGTGCCTGAAGCAACCAGTTGTCTACACGTTAATTTTGTATTGGAATTTTAGTTTTGATAATTTTGAAAGATACTTTGAATATTCAAATAACACTACAAAACTTGTCAGATACACAGAAGAAGAAAAAAATGGTTGGGTACATTTTTCGTTACAGTGAACATTATTATTTATCCCTAGTTTTGAAGGATTTAATCAAATCTAAATTTAAGAATAAAATAGAAATTGAATTGGAATATTTGACTTTCTTGCTCGTAACTTCCTAACATGAATCCTTGGGGAGAAAGCATTATACATATATAACTCGCATACATGTTTTCTCCGATTACTTGGAAAGATGTTTTCTTATTCTTTTCTGCCTCCGGAAGTTATCATCAAAATCCTCTCTTTACTTCCGGGTAAAGATTTACCAAAATTTCGTCTAGTTTCCAAGCAATTTAACTCCATAATATCGGAGCCCTATTTTCTCCGTGTCCATCACAGTCATGCCCTAAACTCCTCCTCATCCATCCTCACCGCCTTCACCACTTCCCGCGGATCCCTAGTCGTAGAGCTCAAACTCTTCCGCTTCACTAAACCCAACGAAACCGCTCTCACTGCTTTTCGGACTTCACTCATCGCAGAACGCTACGTGGAGCAAACACAAAAACCCATCACAAAACGCTTCCTCGGAGACAGAGTCAGAGTCCTCTCTTCTAACCACCAGTTTCTCTTTTTCGTGTCTGCCAAGGAACACTTTCTCTTTGACCCTATTAACCAAAAAACCCTAGAAATATCTAAATCCTCGTCTGGTTCTTCTTCACCTAACGTTGTCTCTTTCGGCTTCGTTTCCTCGACATTACAATACAAAATCATTAGATTTTTCCTTCCTTATCACCCACTCTGCAAATTCGAGATACTCACCCTTGCCATCAAGGGAAAAAACTACAAGCATCATCTCGAGATATCTCCATGGAAATCACAAGAACAAGAATGCCCTTACATTCTACAACCATACCCTCCAGTTCACGCTGATGGATTCCTTTACTGGACAACGAAAGAAGTTCCAACAAAGATCGTGTCTTTCTCTCTAGAAAAAGAGAAGTTCTGTGTTCTGTCTCCACCACCATGTTTTGAAGACAACCCTGACAACGACTTTAGCTTATGTGGAATCAGAGGGAATCTCTGGGCTGTAGACTACAATTCTCTTGAACCAAACATGGAGATCTGGATGATGAAGGGCTCCAATGGATCTGCTTGGATTAAAACGCACAGTATTGGGCTCAAAGAAACGTTGACCCGTTACTATCCATCGTGTCCGATCAGGATTCATGATATACAACCTGATTGTGTGTTCTTCCAGGTTCTGTTTCCGAGTCGGGTAAAAATTTACTACCCGAGCAAGAACGAAGTCAAGGATTTTGGGGAATTAAAGCAAGAGTTACAGTTTTGTTGTTATACTGATGGTCTTTTGTCTCTCTGAATTCTACTTGTGGAATCTTATTGATGAAACCTCTTTAATTTTGTTTCGATTCGAATACTCTAAAAGTTGATGACAAAAGGTAATTCAATTTGTGGAATAATTAATCAGCTTAATGTACTATATATACGAAGCGAGATTTATATACATAATATATTTCTTGTAGAAGTAATCAGTCTGCTTCAGATCGTAGATATTAAGATACAAACATTGCATAACTACACGAAATACATTGAGATCGACATTCACTTTCATATGAAAATGAAATCACCACGAGAGCTTTCATATGTTCTTCATGTTCTCTTTGTCAGTGGTCAATATGCCGGTATATCCACCAAAGATCTACCCACTATGCTATTTTAGGAGTTTAAGTCCAACGTCAATGTACGAAGCGATTTATATGTGACTAAGAATAATTAAAGAATAAATATTTTAGGACCTATATCATTCCAAAATTATCCGATGTCCCTGAAGGCTGAAGATACCAAAAATAAACGATACTCCGGATTCAAACCATGGTGGCTTTACAGCATGAGGCTAGTGTGATAAGTGATAACTAATAACTACACCACATAATCTAAATATTTAGAATTTTAGACGGTAAGAATTAAAATTAGAAAATACTAAAACTATAAACCACAAATCTTCACAGCCCAACTAGGCATTTGATTAGCCCACTAGACTAAAGCCCTACGATACTATCGGCCCTATTACAAATCCAAAAAAAACAACCATGACAGCCATAAAGACAATGATCACTGTGATCAACACTAACCCAAGCACGAGAAGCTCTACTCTAAAGGTTGGGTACTGAATCGTTTTATCTTCGTTTTTTTAAGTGTAATTTCAGTTTCGAGTTTTTGCAATGAGATTAATTAGAACTTTTAATATTTTTATATATTTTTTAATCTAATACACTATCCAATTGACCAAACAGAAAAAAGAGAGAGTAGAATACAAAGAGACTCAAGGGTCGTTGGCTCACCCACGAATCTAATTTTCACCTAAACAAAATGAAACCTGAACACGTGTCACCGTCGGTACGACTTTCTGTTTAGTTTTTGTAATAGAACAGTGTGAGTTATGGGGACGTGTTTTTGTTTTTTAAAAAATTAAATAAAAAAGAAAGTAAAAACATTCTAGTAATAATAACAAAAGAGACAGATCTGGTTTTTTTCCTTACAATCATCATCGTACAACAAAGCTATCGAAAGGTTTCGACTTTTTTTATTTACTGTTTTCCCATATTCGGTGGAGTGAAATCCGAAATATGAAGACGGTGCAGAAGCCGATCCACGCCGTGACGACATGGGTTCGTCGGCAACCACCAAAGGTCAAAGCTTTTCTCGGTGTTGTTTCCGCCATGACTGCTCTCGTCTTCTTAAGAATCATTGTTCACGACCACGACAACCTTTTCGTCGCTGCTGAGGCTGTCCATGCCCTTGGTATCTCCGTCCTCATCTACAAACTCACCAAGGAGAAGACTTGCGCTGGTAAATTCGAAATTTCTCGAAACTTTCTTCTTTGGTTTTTAGAAACTTTGAGGTTTCTTTAAGTGTTGATCCAGCAACGAGATTGATTCTCCCCGATCCGCTTGCTATTTCGATATTAGGGTTTCCTTTACTTGTAATTTCCCTTCCAAATTTAGGAGCTTTCAGAGGAATGAATGAAATGAGAAGGGGGGCTGGATTTGAGATTGATAGATGTGTGATGAACATTCGAGTAGGTTTGATTCCAATGTTTTGGTTTTTATGGCAGGATTATCTCTCAAGTCACAAGAGCTAACGGCTCTGTTTTTGGCCGTGAGACTCTACTGCAGTTTTGTGATGGAGTTTGATATTCACACGTTGCTTGATTCGGCTACTTTGGTGACTACACTTTGGGTTATCTATATGATCCGTTTCAAGCTCAAAGCTAGTTACATGGAAGACAAAGACAATTTTGCTATCTACTACGTCGTAAGTTGCTCTCTTTTTTTTTGCATTCTTTCTTGAATTCTCTGTTTAGTTTCTCAATTTGTGTCATTGAAGTATGCGAAAGATATTCTTTCAGTTCATTTCCATATTAGATCATTTCTTGAGATTCCTTTTCTGGATATCAGTTTGCGTTGCATTGTACAAGTGAGTTGCTCTCTCGTATTTTCTCCATTTCGCTCATAATGTCTCCGAGTTTTGTTTGTTTTCTGAATATGGCTCTAGGTTATACCATGTGCTGTTCTATCAGTCCTAATTCACCCATCAACACATCACCATATCATCAATAAAATCTCTTGGGCCTTCTGCGTTTATCTTGAAGCCGTTTCAGTTCTTCCTCAACTTAGAGTCATGCAAAACACAAAGGTACTTTAAAAAGCTAGTATCTATCCTTTTACCGGTTCAAACAGCTAACGCATCGCTTGTCTCAGATCGTGGAGCCATTCACAGCACATTACGTATTTGCATTGGGGATAGCCAGGTTCTTAAGTTGTGCACACTGGGTCCTTCAGGTTTTTCCTTTGTTCCCTCGCCTCCAAACTATGAAGCTCCATATGTACAACTATGTAGTATATAATACTGTGATGATGCTGTAGGTTTTGGACACTCGAGGAAGGTTACTTACTGCTTTAGGATATGGATTTTGGCCTATAATGGTCCTCCTCTCTGAAGTAGTACAAACCTTCATTCTCGCTGACTTCTGCTACTACTATGTCAAGAGGTAAAATCATAAATGTTTTTGGTCATCATCATCGTCGCTGTTTGTTGATACATTTGTGGGTGGGAGTTCTGTGATGCTAATCTAGTAATCTCTAAACTTTTATTTATTTATTTGGTGTTTGGCAGTTTAATGGGTGGTCAGCTCGTTCTTCGTCTCCCTTCAGGTGTTGTGTAAAATTTGTTGAAGAAGAGAAGAAGATATGATGTGGCTTTAAAAGCTTACGGTATGGAGTTTGGCTCTACGTTTTTGCAGGCCGTCGTTTTAGTCTTCTCCAAAACTCCTTTTTCTTACTTTTATGTTTCTTTTCTAGATGACTGTAAAGAAAAAGGGAGTTTGATTAGAGATTTTTGAACAATTGTCGATTTAATATTAGCCTCAGCTTTTAATCTTTTACTATATAACAAACTTGTTTGCGGTGAAATTTTGTGTGTTAGAGAGGAAAACCAAAAAACATTAGGAATATGCTGTAAGAGGAATAGTGAGCTTTATATTTATAGAATGTATACATGTTTTTAAATGCTGGAAATAAACATTACATTTTGTTTAATCATAATTTTAGTTCGGGTTACAAGTCGATATGCATGCACTTGGTATTGCAAATGACCATCTTTTTCCAAATAAACATTCACGACTTATTATTATTTTCTTTTACGAATTAGTTACTATCTAAGACTTTAAGAGTGATGATGATTGATGCAGCTATCGTTTGTTTCTTTCACTTGTTTAAAACTTTTGTTTGCAAGTTAAATAATTTAACTGAAAAAGGCTCAAGTTCGAGCTTATCCAAATTTATTTTTAATTCGATCTCGACCCTTTTGGCGGCGGCTACAGCTGGAAACTCTGTTATCGAATCACCTAATAATCCACCAGTTTTTGGATATAATTACAGGATGTATGTTACCAAATATCGTTCGTATAACTCGGGTATAACAAAGTGGGGACCTTTTTCGTGCAATTTTATGGGGTGAACAGATTTACGATTTACTTCTATCGTATAACCAAATGTAGTTTTTTAAATTCTTATAACCAAAAATATCATCGATTACATAAGAGTTTACCCGTTTACCTGTATATATTTATGTTTTTAAGTATTTCTATTAGCACAAATTGAGAAGAGTGACAGATACAAGGTCGAGGTTAATTTAATTTATCAGCTTCGTATTCCTCAACTTTTTTTTTCTTTTTTTTTATGAAAAATGCCAATTAAAAATATAGTCCTGTGGTCACTAGATGATTCGATAGGTGTTTGGTATCGGCGAATACAGATTGTCATAAGAAAAAAAATGATTATGCAGAAGAAAAAAGTATGGACCAACGCCATTTGCATAAAAGAACCATGCACCTTTTCTACAAAATTATAATAACTATAATTGACATATACCAATTTATGTCAAAAATGTCATTAAGAATAGGTTCTTTGGAGATACGTATTCTATTGGGTTAACGACTGTGATTGATCAAGGTTTTTCGGGGATAATATTATGATATATCTACTGTATAATCTTTTCTTTTTTTACAATCTGTTCATACTATCCCATGTAACTCGTGGTTCATTCATTGTATTCAGCAGCAAAACCACATTACATTGTTGTCGTTTACAACTCAGTGCACTATCGAATTTAAATTTAGAAAATGATACAATAACTATACTATAACACAACCTATATACTAGACTACAAACTTTGAGCTTGTCAAAATCACATAATATATATTTTCACTACCTCGTATAATAACAATGAAGCCATAGGATCTATCGTAACAGATTAGGATGGGAACAAAAGAAAGTAAAATAGAGAACAGGTTGGCGATTAACTACATAACAGCTGTTAAGTGAATAACAACACACTTCACAGCTGGCTAAAGAACTCACTTCTCTATCACTTTTCTCTTAATCGTGTTTCCTTTTTAATAAGTTGGTTAGCATAAAGGTTACCTCCATTTTCGAATATAATAAATAAAAGTGTCGTAGTTCACGAAGACGATGCCTTCAAAAGTCAAAACACTCGTCAAAACATAGAAAATTAATCATCAGTCATGGTTCATATTCTCGGTTCAATTCTAATATGTCCCATATAATTTAAACTGTTACCATGAAAATTATTGCTACTTAATTACGGACATGTTGCCAGATTTAATGGAAGCCCTTTCTGTGATCGATCTTTAAAACCATATTAATATCGATAGAACTAAGCAATATACTGCTTAGGACTTACTGCTTACGATTACGACAATACTGTAAGTTGGGTGCAAAATTTGATTCGACTGAACGTAGAGTTTAGTGAAATGACGACTACCGAACGTGTGATATTTTTTGCTAAAAACGTGTGATATATTATGAGTCACCCACGATAGTTGAAGACTTAAAGTGACATTCCCATGCATACAAGTATATGCTTTCTCAATTATTTATTTATTCATTAAATTAAAGGACGGTATAGACTTTGTGTAGTGTGCGTGCGCGGGATGGTGTTGGAGTCGATAAGGTTGGTGGAAAAGCCAAACACAGAAGACAGACGATCCGTGACCCCTCACTTTATCTTCCTTTCCAGTGTTCCTCTTATTATTTCGGAACTCTGCGGGATTTGATTTGTAAACGTAAATAGACAATACCATTTTAACAGCTATCAATCACCAAACAAGGGGAAAAAAAAGAAACACTGGCACAATTGATTTCTCCCTGGTTTTAATTATTATGCCGCTTTTTGTTGTTGCTTCTAAACCTTACAATTTATTATTTTTCTAGCAAAATTTTGCGTGTGTTTACCATCGGTATATTTTGCCAGGCTATGATTAAGACCGTCTTCGCTATACGAATAACAACGTCAAAACCCAGCCATTTAGGCAGGCAAACCAACCGTTGCAAGCAAACTGATCCAACTTTTGGCTCACAAAAGCTTGCCCATCGACTGCTTGAAAGCTTCGTCGTCAGGTTAACACTGTGGCTCTTGCTACAACTTGTTTCCTAATTAGTGGATGTACTCTTTACCTCCTCTTCTGAGTTTCGTTTTAATTGCCAGCTCTATTCTTGTAGCAAGAGCCACAAGAATCCAACAAAAAAAACGTCACAAATAATTTAAAACAGATCATACGAATTATATAAAAAATATACCAAGAAAAACATCGAAGAGTGGACCATAAAAATACAAATATCAGTGTTAAAACAAATCCTAAAGATTGATCCAGAAACCGATTCAATTAAAACAAAAGGAATTATAGAGAACAAGAGTGGGTCATAACTCAGAAGAAGAAGTGCAAGCTGTGAAATGAAGTATTCTCAAAAGGACCTCTCACGTCAACATCCCCTCATCCTTCTTGTCTCAGCCACATCAACTCTTCTAAAGTCCCTTTTCGTCACGAATTACTCACAATTTCATAATGTCATCCCATTTATTTTCTTCCTTTTTTTTCTTAATTTTCTCAAATAATTGCGATCGTTTCCAAACAACGGTGATCAACACAAAAGAAAACTTAAAAATTGAGAATTGACATTACCCACCCAAAACCAAAAAACTATTAACAAATGGTTATGTCATATTTTTCAATCTGTTTGCAAGGACACCCAAACACTATTTCGATTAAAAACATAGATGCTTAGCAAGTTCCCTTCAAAAAAATTAAAATAATAATAGTAGTTCGACCTTTTTAAACCAGATCACATACATCGTAGAAAGAGTAAAGAAACTTCAAAACCGGAACGAGTAGTCCGTGCATACGTCAAAATTTCATAAAACAAGCTCACTATGAAATATGAATAAGAAAGTTCTATAATAATTTTTTTTTCATTATTGTTAGGAGCGGTACTATGCAGAGACGTGAATATCAAAGTTTTTGAACGAATTGTTATGTTTCTATGTCACTGATGAGACCAATATTTCTGGTAGAGCCAAAACGTACCAACCCCAAGCGAAACCAATAATAGAGTTTACTGTTTATAGCAGTTTAGGTGTACGTAACTGGTCTATAAAATTATACAGTAATAAATTGGTCTTTAGTTATCTGCTCTTTAAAACGAGTTTCACAAACAAAACAACAAAATTGTATATCAAATAATCTATAAAATAAACATGGTGGAGAAAAATTATACCGAATCATCTGATCAAGTTAAAACAAGAGACCACTAATAATACCCACCATAATATTCTCTTCTACGCGTATGCACAACTTTTATACGCACCAACCGACCCATTTTGGAAAGGAACAAATATATCTTATATACACACACCAAAACATCAATATATATGTTAAACCATTTTTCCATCTCTTAACTATTTATAGTAAAAATATATAGTTTTGGTATAAAAAATACAAAATAATGACCTCTTTCGCAATTAAAGTAATAAAAAATGCGTTTGATATATTTCATTTTGCTCATGATCATCAGTCCCTGACTACCTGTAAATATAGTTTTCGGAATATATCATATTGTATACTATTAACAACAAATAATTAAAAGAAAAGAATAGTCTAGACCAAAATATGGGGTCCGGCTGTCCATCGAAATGGCTATAAATAGAATCGTCCAAGTTTCATTTAGACACAACAACTCAAAAACATATTATCTTCATTGAGTTAGCTCTCATATATATTATAATCATCTCCTTGGAGAATTATGGCAACTACAAAAGCCCTTATTGCTTCTCTTCTCATATCTCTTCTTGTTCTCCAACTCGTCCAGGCCGATGTGGTACGTAATTTTCATCATCAATACTTAATACTTTATATATTTATTTTAAACGCACTGCTTACATTTTATCATTTTCCGAATTCTTCATTCAGGAAACCTCAAACAAAAAGGGTGGTTACGGGAGTAAAATTGGTAATTATATCAACCTTATACGTACACACATATGTACATATATAAAAAGTAAACGTTTAATCAGTAAAAATTAATAACGTTTGTTTTCGTAGATTGTGGAAGTGCGTGTGTAGCACGGTGCAGGCTCTCAAGTAGACCGAACCTTTGTCACAGAGCGTGCGGGACTTGTTGCGCCAAGTGTAACTGTGTGCCACCTGGCACGTACGGAAACTACGACAAGTGCGAGTGCTACGCTAGTCTCACCACCCACGGTGGTCGCCGCAAGTGCCCTTAAGTAAATTTAAAACTCTCCAATTGCTGCGGATGTTCGTGAGTTTAATTTCGATATTATGTCGTTTTGTTTGTTAGTATATTCGTTGGCATATATATATATGTGTATGTGTGGATCCAATAAATCACGAGAACCGTACGCCGTCTTTGTTGTGATACTGTGTTATTAATTGGTCTATTTGTTGTAAGTTTTTGGTTTTTCATTCGTTTTGTGAAATAATCACGTTGTATTATTTCATTTTCTAAATAAAAGTTATGTTGCTTTATGAATGATTGATTATATAATGCTTTTTCCTCAATGATCGCATTGTTTTGACTTCGAAAAACAACATGATCGAGCAATTTGCCTGACTGATTATCATGTGATGTATTCCAGAGATTGCATTTTATTTGTCGAAACAGATACCGGTATTAGATCGGATTTGTTTGTAGACGATATTTTGTTAACATCGATAATTGTTTGGTAACAATAGACCCTATTCAAAATTCGGTCCACAGAATCCATACAATAGGAAATAGTAGCTGAATAGGTTCGTCTAGGACAAAACAAAAAAGATGACTAGCGTAATGGAATCGACAGATAGTAAAGTTGCTGTAAAACTAGCAAGAGGGCTGATATGGACAAATGCTTTAAAAATTTAGCAAAGAGAGAAAATGAACTAAATTAAGATTAAATCCATTGTGATAGGTCCTTTCTGTAGTAACGTCGCTGGTTTTCTGGTACACCAAAAAAACATAGAATTGATGTTCAGCCCCCGGCGAGGATCGAACTCGCGGCCTTTCGCTTACGAAGCGAACGCAATACCACTATGCTACGGAGGCCTTTTTGTTTACCGTTTTATTTTGTTCTGGTTAATAATAACTAATAAGCTGATGAAAACGTAGGTTTAATGGACCTTAGATTGTCTCATGAGTGGCCCTTAACTCAATTCATAGTGTTTTTTCCATATCGTTCTTTGCATAACTTACAACTCCAAGTTTGATGGGCCTTAACTCAAATCGTGATAATGGGCCTTTTCCCAAATAGTATTGTGCATGGCTTTAATAATTGTAGAAAAAAGATTCGGGGAAAATCTTTCAAATTTCTGTGTCCAGTAATCAAACGAGTTGGATAATATATCTGCCTATTTAGTATTCAGAAATCTTTAAAAACAATTTTTATTTGTATAGGAACTCATAACTCTTTCTAAACGATTTTAATCAGAGGAGTTGGAATATTGTTTTGAAGCATTTTTACCCCCAAATATGTAGTGGAATCGCATTCACTTTTTTAATCAACCAGAATACTAGATATTATTAACAAACAAATAAGATATCCAAAGTGAACTGTTGTTCAAAATCATAGTAGTATTTATTTGGTAGACACAGTAGACAGTTGGCAGAAACCACCTGACTTGTCGATTTCAGTGTGATGACGTGGCGAAAAATGTTGAAACATCTGAGAACTAATAACAGCCGTCGATTTGAGCATCACCAAAACTCTCTCTCTAGAGCCCACTACTCTACCTGTTCGTACACGCTTCTCCCCTACTTTGGGCATTTGGATTTTAAACATCGGGAAAGCGCTGCCGTTTTTTGATTGGACGAGTCATAAAGAGAGAAATAAAAACGCCGTGACATTCTCTCGTATTTATGGAAGACAGCCAGACGTTTGAGTTACGGAGGGGGACCCGTTTTCACGAAGTTATCATAGCTTTTGTGGGGGAGGGCACATTTTGGTTATAAATGGTTGCAGAAAAAGGAGTACTTGTATAAGAAAAAACATCATTAACAGTTAGTTCTAAATTAATCCAGAAGTTGGATTTCTAGTCCTGTAAACGTATGAAAAAATAAATTGCGCAGGCATATTTAACACTACTGGCACAATCGATTTTTAAATTTTGATACTTACAAAATTTAGGGTCCAACAAACCATTAAATTCGTTAGCCGTTTGGTCGTTGATTAATTCGGTCAGCCTATTATTAATAAATAAATTTTCTATTTAACTCTTAACTAAATAAGTAAAACAGAAAAAAAGTAAATGTAGAAGATGAAAAGAAAACGAATGGGATTCAACGTAGTACGGATTCAAATGATATTCAGAGGAAACCCATGCAGCAAGCAGTACAAAATGAGCTCTTAATGCTGACGTGTCTGACACAACGATCTGCTCATTGATTTACGTGGCAGAACACACTGAAAACAATCGGACGGTTATGATATCTCTTTCATCACACACCGTTGGATGAACAGAGGAAGATAAAACGAGAGAGAGAGAGTGAGGGATAGATAGAATAAGCGTTTTGTCATTTCTGTGTGACATTTATAAAAGCGATGGAGCGAAGCGACAGCTTCGGATTATCCGTCTTTTCTTTTCGAAATGTGGAAACTTTGAGAAGCAAACAACAAAACTTCTAGTCTTTTTTTTTTGTGTGTGTCTGAGAGAGAGAGAGAGAGACCACAACTACAAAGGTTCGGTTTTTGATCTCCCCTTCTCTTGTCTGAATTCTGGGTTTCTCTCCGTTGAATCTAAGCTTTCGAGTGTGTCTTTTTGTGTGTTGTGTCAGTTACATATATCAATGTTTGATTTAGATTGAAGAACAGTGACTCCATTAATCAAAGATTGAAAAAGTTCCTTCCTTTTTTGTTTCCTTTTTAACACAAAAATTTCAACGAGCTGCTGCACTGTATTAGTTGAAGCGAGGTTTATTTATCATTCACGGGTGGGTTGAATGTAAACAAAAAAATGAATCCTTTTTGTTTTTTTTGTTTTCTTCTTTCACGAAGAACCTGATTCTTCGAGACACGAGAAACCATTTTTCTATCAACTTTTCTCTCTTTAACGTCTTTTTTTTTTTTTACTTTTCTCTCTTTTTCTTCTCCTTTTCTTGCGTAACTAAAGTGTGTCTTAACCGTAAGGGATTCTTTGTTTTGCAGAGATGTGTAAGTGAAAGTGAGATTTTGTGTGTTTTCTCTCCTTCTCTTGAGTGGTGAGGAAGAAGAAGAAGAAGACAGAGTTAATCGAAAAAGAAACAAAAATGGAAATGGGTCGTCGAGATGTGAGACGTGGAGGAGGAACCAATCGATTATCCAAGAAAAAATCTGGTAAATCACAAAACTTTGGTTTCCACAAACCAACAAAAACATAACTTCCAAAGTTCTCTCCTTTTTCATTGTCGTTTTGTATTAAACTCTCTTCGTCCTTTGCTCTGTTTTTTTTCTCTCGCTACCATCTTCATATGGGATCAGGATTCGGGTCGAAGAAAGGAATGTTGAAGAAACAAGAGATGTGTTACGAGTTTCCTGCGTCAGATTTAGGAAATGAGGTCTCTAATAAGAATAACAAGAAGAAATCTAAGCTTCCCAAAAAGGTAACTTTTCTTCATCGATACGGTAACTAAATTTACTCACAAGTAAGTCACAACAACTTATCCCTTTCTCTTTTTTTATTTGTTTCTCATGTTTAGAATTTGAAGGAGACTAATGGTGGTGTGGATCATGCCTCTGTACCAAGGAAGCTTCGTTCAGGTGCGTTGTTCGTATCCCAATGAATGACTTTACTCTTACCATTTTTTTTTTCATTTTTTAATAAAGAAAATTGAATAACAACGTCGAATGTTTTTTCTTTTTATTTCATTTTCAAGTCTCAATTTTGTTTGTTTTACATAATACTATGATGGAGCGATCTGCACTTGTCAGTAAAACTCAGTTTCTGAGTAGTTGGGAAGTTTATGGTGTTTTTTTTTCAGCTTTGAATCTGGAGAGATTTTGGATTATTTTTCAAGCAAGCTCTTTTGCTTTTCTTTCCTCACTTTCTTTTTATGGACGCAAGATTCTGCTACTTGTCTTTTATCTTCTTTTTTTCCTCCTTATAAAATTCTAAAGTGATCATCTTCTTAACTATAGTTGATTTTTTTCTTTCTTTTCTTTAAAGCTTGTCTTTATCTATTCGGGAACTCTTTCTCTTTACCAAGCCGAATTCGAAATCTGCTGTTCCTTTCTTTCTTTTTTTCTAACTTTTTTCTTTTCATTTCTATCTCTTTTTTTTGTGGACTTTCATTTGCAGCCATGAAGAAGAGGAATCTTGATTCTGTTTCTAAGCTATCCTCTGCTTCAAAGAAACTCAACCGGTCCATAACCGGAATTGAATCATTTAACATGGATTTGGTTAAGGAGGAGAATCAAGAAATGGTTGGTTTTGATTGAATCATGATTACAAATTTTCGTAGAATAGAACAGTTTAAGACAAATAAACAAGACTTTAGTTAATGTTTTTTGTTATTTCATGTTTTTGGTTAGGATGCTATTGGTCCTGAGTCAATGATGATTTCGAAAGATGAGAAAGAAGTTGCAGAGACGTTGTTCGGTTTAGCTGATATGTTTACTGAGACTGACTCTATTGATAAGAAGACCTGTGATCCTTTGTTGTCTGATGGTAAAGAAACCAGCAAAGTTGACTCAATCTCGGTTGTGGAAACTGACTTTACCACCAAAGCTGAATCACTTAAACCCGCGGCTTCATTTCTCTCTTCAGCCAAAACTAAGCAGATTGATGAAAAACCGTTACAGCAAGATCATAACCACACTGCCAGTATGGTTGATTTTCTTGATAGAGTGAAGCAAAGCAGCTCAGTGAATGTGACTGATGCACCTGTAAGCATACTGCCAGCACTCTAAATCTTACTTTCTTGGTTAAGATTCAAATTATTGATTTTACTGAAATCCGTAGGCAAGAGCCATCGAAGCAAAGGTTGGAACAAGTGATATCGATTATAAGAGCAACGGTAATAAAAGCTCTCTTACAAACTTTGTATCAGATATAAAGTGTTGAGTTGAAAAAAATTGTTGTCCTAATACAGACTTATGTGTGTCTTAAAGGTCTTGCGCTGTGGCCTGGCCTATCTTCAACCGTTCAATCTAGTTCCCACGTCCTTTCAAAGTAAATCATCTCTCTTTAATCGTATGGTTGTTTCAGTTTATTTTGATCGGTTTCTTCTCTTATGCGGATCTTTCTTTCTTAAAACCAGGCCATCTTTGACAAACCTTCCACCTTGGATGGGTCAAGCTGTTTCTCCTATAAAGAATGCTTCAGTCTTTAGTGAACCGTTACGAGTCCGTCCAAGAAAGTTGAAGAAATGTGCCTCTCACATTTACATTTGCCGGCTCATCAAAGCATTACAGACCAGTAAGAGCAACCAAACCGAGCAAATATCTTCAGAAATGTCACAATGCAGACTCCCTGATCCGGTGACGACCATCAGTGACTTCAAAAGCATGGCTTCTCCGCCCAGGAGGTATCAAAACCCACATCTTCCCGAACTACCTAAGACACATAATCAAAAACCCTTACAAGAAGACAAGACTCAGATTGCTCTCGAGATCTATGGTCCGCACACGACACAGAAACAGGTAACACAAGTAACTGTTTTCGTCTTCGGTTAATTCTTTTTCCTCTCTAATCCAAATCTCTCTTAATGAACAGAGCTACGATTTCCTATCTCTCTCATCTTCTGGAGCAGCACAATCCCATTTCTCATTTCCAAACACATTTCCACAGTATCCTGTCCCTGCAGCTTACAATGGCCAGCTCTCACCTGCAATTAATAGCCATCAGGTGATCTAAGTTATCTCTTCTGATGAAAGTTTTGCTTGTAATTAATGTATTCAGTTGCATAATACTGCGATTTTCATCTTGTAGATGCAGCAAATGTCTCCTTATCTAGCCAATCGATTCCAAACCGCTTACAACGCAAACCAGCAGCAGCAGCAACAACTTCAAAAAAGGCTGTGGGCTGCTCAGTACAGACCACCAACAAATGGAAACACTGTGCCGCCATTGTCGAACCAATACAGTAAACCAAACCTCTCCTTAAACCTGACTAGTATTCAACCTCTACAAGTTGCTTCCTCACCAAGATACAACAACAATGTAGCTCAACAGCAACATCGTCTAATGGCTGCTGCTGCAGCAATGTCAATGACTCATCACCATAACAACAATCCTTCTCGTACGGTGATGAACAGACAAGAACACCATTTCCCATTTAGCTATGAAGATACAAGAACACCATTGCAATTACTCTGCAACGATCAGTCGTGAAGATGCTCTGCTTGATAGTTTAATTAGCTTTCAAGGATCATACAGTTGGTTGAGAAAAAACAAAGTTCCGTTCTGTCTTCGCCGGAATGTGAGATGGTATTTTTCTCAGGTGATGGAAATAGGATGAACAAGGATTGTCAGTGAGAGATGGTTGAATCCACTTGTTCGAGAAAAACAAAAAACTTTCGATGTCTTTTTATATGTAAATGATCCACGAGTTCTGCAAAGGGGGCAAATTTTATTGAGGACCCTGTTTTCTGCTATGAGAATCACAGGAAAAAAAAGAAATACTAGGTTTTTTTAACCCTATTTAAATAACTAGCAGGATTTGTGTTTCTTGTGCATCAAGCGATTTCTCCAATAAGCCTCTGACAACATTTTTTTTTTGTTATTTACGGTTCCATGTAAATGACTTTACTTCCATAAAAAAAAAACAGTAAAACTTTGGCAAAAGGCCATGATGTAATGGTGGAAATGTTAGACTTTCATGCAGGAGCTAGAAATCTAGTTTTCTAAGACATCGAAAACATGGTTTTTCTATGACATGACAAATGTACTAGTACAAACCCATCATGTTTCTAACAAGCTAGTTGTTTTATGGACAATAATCGATAATATATAGAATATATTCCTAAAACCAATAAAATATTACTAAGAAAAGAAGAGTATTCTGACGAAGTGGAGATGAAGAAACTAATATGCTTTGCGTAATCTCTGACTCGATTCTAAAGTCACCAAGCTATAAGCTTATGTATCTCGCTACTTCTTCACAGAGACCTAAGAAGCAGTAATATGACGGAGACGATGAAGAGAGCAGAGATAGACACAACGGCACCTTTTAAAACCGTTAAAGAAGCCGTAGCTTTGTTCGGCGAGAGAGTCTTAGCCAATCAAGTCTATTCCAACCATCTCAAAGTGGCAAGTTCCATTCTCTCTCTATCATCTCTATTTGAATTTCCATTTTTATCCATCTGATTTAGGGATTATGGCATTACCATAAACAGATGGAGGGTGAGACATTTGAGGATACAGCAAAGATTGAGACTGAGCTTGAAGAGACAAAATACAATCTCAAAAGAGCAAAAGAAGAAAGCATGCAAATGAGAAGCTGTTTGTCTTCTCTCAAGGAAGAGCTTGAAAGGACAAAAAACGAGCTTCAGAAGCTGAGAGTAGATCCTGAGGAACCCAAAAATAAAGTCGATGATACTGTTTTCAAAACAAAATTCGAAGTGTTGGTTCCTCATGCTGATGATGGACCAATTGGTGCAACTCCAAGGTTGAGATCGATGAGTGAGAAGAGATACGTGAAATTTGCAAACCCGACGACGTGTAATAATAATGGTCCCGTGGTGGAGATGTTTCTTGAGAGACACCCTTCGATGAGAAAGAAGGAGAAGATGACTAAGCCGAAGAATAAGAAGAAGAAGAGCTTGATCCCTTTGTTTGTTGAAGGAATTTTCTCAAAGAAAAAGGTTTTGCAATAAATTTTCATCACTTTTCTTTTGTGTGTTTTGTTTTGGTTATGATAATAATGTCGTATCTATGACCTTCGTAAATTGTTCTTGAATATATTCTATTTCCATTTCCTCTTCTTCTTAGTGGAATAAAAACAAAACTAATCTTCGACCGGTTTTTTATGATCTAACTGAGAATTTCGGACCAAAACCCAAATTATCCCTAAAGTATGTAAAGAATCGTGTAACGTTATCATTTAAAACGTCACATGCATGTTAATCATTATTGAATTTCCAATCGGAAAACCCGAGAAACTGATCTCCAAACCCCAAAATGAATCTTTCAACCTATCCTAGATGGAAATGCGAGAGAACTCTAAGAAAACTAGAGTCGTAAAAAACGTTCACAGTTACATCCATTTCTTTTCATGGTACCTAGGATAGTTTGAAACTTGTGAAAATGCTAGAAATTTCTAAGAAAACTAGAGTCCTAAACATTTGGATAACTTATATGACCATATAGTATAAGTGTTTCAAAATCACAGTAACTCAAATAAACAAGATAAAAGCAAAGCCTCGAATCAAATGTTATAGCAAAAAAAGAAACATCATGTGAGCTTTTGAAATGTGGTTAAACGAAAAAACAGTCACGATCGTTTACATGACCAGCTTCATGATCCGCATCACAAGTCATAGCTGAAGACTTGTTGAAGAACTCTATGCAATCAGCGATAGCTTCACTGTAGTGTACTTGAGACGAATAGTACGAACTACTACACGATATCTTTGGTGGCTCAAACCTCTCTCCCTCGCCGGACTTCTTCTGCCTGCGGGAGGAGGAAGGGAGAGTAAGATCGATGAGCCTCATGAGAATCTTTCGGAATTTATGGAAGAGCTTCATGATGATGACCAATAAGATACCGATCTTTTAAGGTGAAGAAACTTGTGGGTTTGTCTATATGAATGGTGAAAGCTACAGTTCGTACGTTCGTGTTTTGATTATTTAATAACGAAGCATTCATTTTTCTTATAAAAAAAATTCCCAAGTAAATTTGTAATGATTCATCAAGGAGGAAAACCAGGAAGCAGAGTGTTTCAATGATTAAACCACCAAAGAATTTCTTGAGATGTGTTTATCCTATGAACATATGGAGGGCCCACCTTAACTATCAAAGCTCTTAATCCAATTTAATTGTCTCGATGTGTATTTAAAAGACTAAAGGTTTCTCGAGTATTAGAAGTTGCTAGCAATAAATCTTAGTAACTTAAAAATCAAATAAAAATGACATGTATTGGTTTCAAGTTCCACCACTGTACGTCATAGTTACCACCAAAAAATATACGTAAGCTAGTCTTGTCCAAAAAAATTATACTACAAACTAATGTCAATTGTTCCTTGTTCTCATTCATTTGTTCTATATATTTTGTTCAGCATGATGATCATTGTGAATTTAATGATTTTTTGTTCGTACGTTTTCGTATAAATGTAATAGCATTACGAAATAAGATTGATAAAATATGGTATTTCTATCTTTTTTTGTTAAACTTTGAATTTCTATCTAAGTAAAACATCTGCCACATTTCGAGACAAAATATGTCTATTTTGCTATAAATGTTAATCTAACATAAATACAACATGGACCGATGATCTTGACTGAAGTTTTCTTTAGATTTAGTGCTTTCAACGAATATAATGAAAAAGACGAAGCAGGAGCTGTTCAACGTACGATTAATGATAGGTTCGTTTTGGGTTATAATTAATGCATAATTAAAGCTGTAATAAGTGATTACATTCAGACAGAGAGTTTTGTGGTCCTGCATTTAAACTTTGACCTAGTTTTAGGGCATAACAAATGTTGGGACCAGTAAGCAAACATTTAGCTTCAAAAACATTATTCGTAGAACAAAACAAGAGTTTGATCTTTAAAAAAAGGAAGTACATATAAAAAAGGCAGATAATGAGGAAATAAATTAGAGAGGAGGAGACATGGAGAGAACATAGTAGAATTAGGAGGCTTTTGGTGAAATGATTGTTGGATTTGGATCCTTATTATATTTTAAGGTTTTTATGACGGTTATGATTATGTCTTGTACTTTAATTCTTCCTTCAACTTAAAACTAAACCACCTCATCGTTTATTAATTTCACAGAAAATTTAATTATATCAAAGAATTGTATAACTATAGTCTATAATTAAGACGGCTAGCTACTTTGATGAGGATCTACTGCTACATATAGAGAAAAGTTCTTTTAAGGAAGGAACAAGAACAAAAGACTATTGGGTCCAATTCATTTGGTTTACGACTTTAGAGTCTGGAAGTGGCGTTCTGCATTCGTCGTGCACCTTTTCAGCCCATAGTTTTTTCTAAGGTATTTAAAGGCCTTTGAACTAAATTTAAAGGTAAATCAATAAAATATAGCAAAATTATTATATTTTAAAAGTTTTCTCCAAAATATATCAATGAAATATACTTTTTTAACAGGAAGCTCAGGCCGGTTCTATGTGGTCTCTCATGAAGAAAAAAGAGATTGTTCTTCTACATAGCCATGATGAATTGTTTATCGCGTTCTTCTACATATATAGTCATGATGAATTGTTTATCGTACTCGTTTAAATACAATTCTATGTGGTCTCTCATGAAGAAAAAAGAGATTGTTCTTGTTTCTCTTACAGAGGTTGTCTTCCCATCAATTGTTAACATTCTGCTAAATTTCTCCCTTTTAATGCAGTTGATAAGCGTTTTACAAAGAGAAGCATCAAGGCAAGCCATATCATAGTCTTGCTTTTCAAGATCTTTGCATTAACAGCTTATAAGAAACAACATAATAAAAATGTTCATAAGAATATGCTTCTCATTCAACTCAACTTTTAATTTTGTAACCGTACAAATCTTTTTACTTAGCGACTACTTTCTGCGTTCGCCAATTTATCACAACAAGATTATGTGATGGTTATGATTATGTCTTGTACTCTTTGTCTGAAGGCTAAACTAAAACTAAGCCACATATATTTCATTAACATTACAGAAATGTTATCATATTAAAGAATTATAAAGACTGGTTCAATTGGTTACTTTTACGGCCGTTTTTACGATCTTGTGAAGACCAGTGAAAACTTCTTTTAAATCGCGAACTTGGACTCAAAAGAGAATTGGGTTGTTAGGCCCAGTAACGAATGATAGTTTTGACTCCCAATATATCGCTAATTCCATTAAGGAGCGGAGTTAATTACTTATCATGAAATAAAAACAATGTAGCAGCTTTAGCAGCTTCTGACAACGAGGAAAGTTCCGATGGCTGCCTCTACAGCGTGCAAACCCTTTACTATTTATGGGCTAATTTTGAACTTATCTGAGTAATAGTATTTTACTATAACTACTAGATTAAAAATAAAATCATACAATACCCAGATAATTATAATTATTTACATCAAAAACAGCTTTGCCTGGTTATAAAAAAACAAATCAGCTTTCCCTAGAAAATAAAATACGCAAAAGAACTTGGGAGAATAAAACAATTTACAGAGTACGCATGTGGTGGCAATTATATCACTCTCTGCCACTTCCACACTATTTGATGCCCACCCAGTGTGAACACAGCTATCAAAAGTTACTGTGGTTAGATAAAACAAATATTTACATTACGGAGTCAAAAAGCCCAAACTGAGAAAAAACAGCAAAAACAACAATAAAGTCATGAATAAATTTCACGTTAACTTGTTCATCAATTTTTGGTCCACTCTACTAGTATTTAGTTCTTCTTTACCTAATCATGAATTCAACGATAATAATTAGCTTGGATTCCTAATTAATTACACTTAACAGTCAATAATATGATGGAATTTATGATGCAGGTTAAGATCTGAACTGATGATTAACCTAATCTCCCTACAATATTAAAAAGTTAGAAACACTACAAGAAAACAAAAAAAAAAAACATTATTTCTGAAGTTAATATTACAAACTCAAGATTCTAAAACTTTGTAAATAACCACGAAGCAAGGTAATATAGCTCTCGGGTTATAAACCACTAGCTCCTCCAGGTTCGAATAAACCCCGGCGTTGACCGCCACTGAGTCAAACACACCGCCGCTCGAAGAAACTCCAGCCGTCGAGTTATCTTCCACCGTAGACTTCTTCTCATCCGCCGTAGAATCTGCCGGTAAATCAATGCGCTTAACTCTCCCAGCGATCACACGACACACAAGCATCAC
>KE154279.1:479761-495079 GCA_000411075.1 Sisymbrium irio | reverse complement strand
CCGCTCGCGGTTGCTGTACCGTTGACTCCTCCGGCGCCGGATTTTCCTTGGAAACCGTGGCGAATCACGTTGCACACGCCACAGTTGGGGAGGTTAGAGCAGAGAGAAGACGAGCCACGAGATCCGAGAGAGCAAGTGAGAGTGGTGCAGTGAAAACGGAGAAGCTCGTTGCCGTCAGCAGCACAGCGAGCGTCTTTTCTGGTGGTTTGAAGGGCACGCGCCTTCACTGCGTCTCGGCAATCTTCGAACCGTTGGATCGTACGTTGAGTGTTGTGGACTTTTAGTATCCGTTCGATCTTACAGATTGGACTGTCCTTTTTAAGCCAGCTTGACTTGAATATGATCTCCACTATGTTCCGACCCGAATCTTCCGGACCTAACTCCGAAACTGCAATTAAACGACAACGTTTAACTCAAGGAAGATGGTAAAAGACTAAAAGTCAAGGAAGAAAACATAAATCTGAGTTTTAATTCGGTTTGTCAGACGAAGGTTTTAATTCTGGTACTGACGAGTAAAAATATGACACGTAATGATATCAGGGGACATTGAATTTAATTTAGTTAAGAAACTGAGACGGCTGTTCATTTTTATCGTACGAATGGTCCCATCGCACCGAAGTGTTATGTTTCCAAGCTAAATGACAGATACAGACACTATAGAATATATCGTTCACCATTAATCTTCATCTTCTATTTTGTATTTTTCTTTGTGATGTGTTATGTGAATTTCTATTCTAATAACAACCTGTAACATAATGCCAAATCTTCCTAATTTTATTTGATAGATATTATCACCGACACTAACATTGAGATCTTGATTCCATTTTTGAAAAGAAAAAAAAACTCAAGTCTAAGCTATAAGCCTAGAACATGAAAGTATATTCGTTAATTATTGCTTGACATTATGGTAAATCTTTGGATAAATCCAAGTGTCTCACCATATAACACATGTGTTCGTGCTAATAATTCAATCAATACTAAACAAGTTAAGGTTTAATCATCATTCACAAGGCAAATCATGGACTTAGATCTTAGACAGATTTCTAGTAATACGTACAAAATATAACCTTTGCTTTACCTGGCAATATGCATTTGCAAAATGCCACTAGATAAAGAAAAAGAACTTGTTAAAATTAGGGTTAGCTTTAGAAACGTGACTACACACACCAACATTATATTGTGATTAAATAACTCGAGCTAACTGATAAAGTCTAAAGTAAAGAACAAATATAAAAACAGTACCTGCGTGACGAACCGCTTGATGAAGCTCTAAGCTTTCAAGCTTTGGAAAAACTTCTCCACACTGGGAACAAGCACAAACCCTGGGAGAAATCGGATACCTAAAAAAAATGCAAAAATTAATAAATGACGAAACTACAAAAATATAAATATAGCTAAATTTTATTGTCGGAATATAAATTTTGGTTCATTACCTGCTAGGGTCAACGATCATGTGACATTCGTAACATCCGGAGAGTTTACGGAACTGCATGGCTCTAAATGACGTTGTTGAGGATGACGTGTAACTTCCGCTGGCGTTAGATCTGGTTGAGCCAGACATAAGAGACCGAGACGATGAAGATGAACCTTGTTGACCAGGTTTCCGAGTCAGAAGACGAGTCTCCGAGTCAGCAGTAGCCGAGTTAGCTACGTCTGGAGAGTTGTCTGCTCTGTGAACCACGCGAGTGTTGCCGTGAGCCACGTCTCTAAAACTGCATATGGAGCTGCACGACGAGCCGAGCTTGGAAGGTGATAAGTGAGCCGTCGTGGGCGGACCAGGTTGAGAGTTCTTGGATGGATCGTGGACTCTTGACCCTTCGATTTGTTTGCAAGTCAAGAGATTCTTGATTTGGTCCCATGAAGACGGTTGCTTCTGAGGTACTGTTTTCTGTTTTTGAGGTTTGTGTGGTTTCTGTGGTTTCTGTAGTTTCTCGGTGGGATTCTCACGTTTCTTGCGTTTGCTTGGCGGTGGAGTATGTTTTGGAGGTTCTGCGTTTTCCGGCAGGATAGTTAGTAAAGCCATTGAAATTGAGAGAGAAGCTCTTGAGAATATGAGAGTTTCTTTTAAGCTTTTGTTTCTTTTTGGTTCTTTAATTATAAGACTTTTTTTTTGGTGTTGAAACCGAAGATGGATCCAAGATGGGATAATAAGGAGGGAAAACTAAGGGAGATTAAAGTGGTGGGCTCTATCTTTCTTTAATTCTTTATTTACTGTTTTACTTTCTTACCCTTCATTAATATTCTTGTCATTCGATTCGTTTTATTTTTAATCATAAGCTTCTAATTGAAATATAGTGTACCAAGCTATATTCGAATATCTGGTTTTGTCAGAGAAAAGAAAATCACTCTAATTAATATTGGCATTTGGTTGCTGCTTTGTTAGTTGTGATGCAGTTAATTGTACTATATTTTTCCCTCAAAAGAAAAAACAGTAATTGCATTCCTGAATTGATTTTTTAATGATAGTAAGAAATTAGTTAGAAGAAACTAAAATTAATTAGTTTTGGACGAGCTTGGTTGGCTTGTATGTGCTGTAACAGTTAACTGCTTCTTCACATATGATTATTACAGTTTGACCTTCTTGAGAGCTGACTTGGTCAACGTCATAAAGCTATTAGTCGAAATACAAAAAAGAAATGCGATGTAAGCATCTCGACTCTTTTCTGCTTAGTTGTTTGGTATTATCATTATACTTACATTTCTGATTTAATATATGTTTATCTAAGTTATTGTTAAATGTTAGAGTCCATGCATGTAAGCCCGAAAAAAAAATGATTGTAGTACATCAAAGATATAACAAATGTTTTGAATGTATGGTCAAAACAATTGTTTTGACAGATCAAGATTACACGTTAAACAACAGACAACGTCTTTGGAAACTTCGTATTTGGAACTGTGATTACGGATTCCAAATGTTCTATTTGTCTCAAATTGAATTTTTCAATGTCTTTAATTTCTTAGTTTTCTATAAATACATTATGCTAAATTGCTAATAATATATTTTATATAGTCATGTGTATAATTCAATATTTAGATAAGTATTCTGTGATTACAATGTTGTCCTTCGTATTGATAAAAATTGATTATATATATATTCTAATATTTTCTAAACGCAAATAACTTTAGGGTGTCCTTAAAAAATAGCGTAGGATGTCAAAAATTAATCTCCCTACAGTAAATAATGGTGGAGTTACACTTGAAGTTAGTGTAAGAAGTATGGGACAATTCATTTATTAGTATACTGATTATCATTAAAAAAAATATGTACGCCCCAAACAAAGAATAATTATATTTATACACTTTATAGCTAACCAATTGTGAGAATTGAGAATTCAAAACATAATGTATATTTTTTCGGGTTTGTATATTTTCACATCCAAACCCAACACAGAAATTTGAGTAACTTGTATTTATCATTCATCAAAAACCACAAAGTAAATCAATCATCATAAGGGTGACAATTGTAGCGATTAAAAAAAATTACGGGATACGGTTGACCGTTGACGGGATGTAAAAATCTAAGAAGACCTTCACATTCGCCGCAATACTTGGATTTATCACGCAGTCGATTTGGCCTTCTCACTTGTCGTGTTCCACATTTGTCCCTCTCTTTTGTTTCCACTCTAATAACCTTGGTTATAAAAATTCACCAGAGACCATTATAAAGTCATTTCGTTTAATATTTTGTAAACAATTTCATTTTATAATTTATATAAGTATCGTATTGACAAAGAAGAAACGGGGCGCGAGATCTTGAGAATGTGTTTGTTTGTTAACAAGTTTGAATTTCAAAAACCAAAAGTAAAGTAATTGTTACGTACGCATAACATTTAAATATTTGTTACTCCGGTGACAATGGAATTTATTCGGCTGACAGAAAATTTACTCCACCTGCATGTTAAAGAATCTATAATAAGCACGTGGCTGATTAGGATTGGTCTTTGGTTAATAAATTTTCCCATTTATAACTTCAAAACTGATATAAATTTTATATTAGTATTACCCATATTGTATTGCAGTAAAGAGAACCCTTCCAATTCCCAATTTGTATAATTTCAAGTGCTTTTAATATGCATTAAATATAGAGCCACGAACGATAGAGATTTTTAAAACACCGACAGAGAGAGAGGGAGAAAACTTCGTATGGACACAACATCGAAGCTATAGAATTATCAGTCTAATGAATCTTCTTACAGTTTTAGATACATCTGCAATAAACAAGAGGGTAATGGATATGTCTAGATACAAAACATTGTGACTCTTGATAATGTAACCGTTTACGATGTTATAAAGTGCACGTGTGATTCGGGGTTTCTAAAGATTAAGCAAAACGGTTCAAATAAAAGAAAAAACAATGGAGACAAATGCGTCCCCATTTCGTGTAATCATAAAGCTAAGCAACCAAATCTAGCCCCTCATCTGATTCCTTACGTACCGTTTGTAATTGAATTACATCTCCCACCCAAAAATATTGAAGATCCCTCGTACTTTTTCTTTTAGAGAAAGCTCATTTAAAAAAGAGCCAAAATATATCTTAGTTTTAAAGTTCATAAATATTTTAGGTTTCAATCAACTTAATATAATATTTTCAGATTCATTATAATGTATTTTATTTTACCTGCTTAACAAATGTTAACATAATTTGAGACGTTGTTAACTTATTACTCCATAAAACAAACCTAAACAAAAAGGCGGTACGAACGTCTTCTTTTCTTCGATTTTTCGATCAAAGTTCAAACATAACGTCTCTTGATAGTTGATACTGTTATTTTTTTTTTAACTGGCTTTAAGCTTTGGTGAGCCCAAGCACGATACTGTACAATGACAATCTATTTGGATACTAAAATACTGCACCAACTGTAATGTATTTCGTTTTGCACATTCACTCTATAGTCAACTAACTTGTTGAAAATTAGATGGGAGAAAACGAGACCGGATTTGGAATTGACTACCTAAAAATTCTATCAATATTTGATGTATGTTGCTTTTTTAGTATGAGAGTCCAAAATTGGGAAATCACAGCAGATTAGCTCGGAGTCAAAGAAAGTGGTGAAATATATATAAGAGGTTCTTGCAGACACTCTTTAGTTTCACACTGAATCATACAACAAACTTCATATCAATTAATGCAATTGATTGAGTAGATAAGATATACAACAACTTCTATTCAAAAATGGTCCCTAACTTTTAATAGTGGATTCATCTATCATTCGCTTACATCCTTCTTCAATTATTGGTCTCTTGACAACTCATTATTGTTTTTGGACTTTCGTTTAATTTGCATGTATCATCGATTAATTTGGTTACTTGTACGCACAATACGTATGAGATATCTCTAGGAAATTTGTAAATATTGATGTGCTTTCCCACACAATGATGATATGTCACAACTTGTAACCGTGTGGTCCTGTGGTTATGTGTTGTTTTTACTTTTAAGCACTTTCATTCTTTACATTCTCCTGTATAGTGTTTTACCCTTTTTTTTGTTGGCGCAAAGAGTTTCATGCTACTGACTAAGTTTCTTTGAATTCTAAAATAAAGACCGACCATGGAGACATGGACCAGCAAGGGATTGGATCGATATTGGGCGTGTGGAAAAGGATTTAGGCCCGTAAGAAGCCTGATTCTGATAATGGTACCAACTTCGATACAGGTTCCAACCTCAATGGCCGAAGCTACTACTTTACTTCTTCCTTAGCAATTTACATCTGAAATATGAAACTGGCACGAACCATATAGAATACTCATTCCTTCCTTTTTTTCATATAAATTTTATTTATTCCCATTAAAGACTAATAAAAGAAAGGTCTGATGCAAATTTATATTGAACCATGTGTTTTCCTCAATAGTTCCAATTTAGTCAGCCTTAACGCTTTTGGCCGTGGATAACTCTATCTCAGGTTGGGTTGTGTCTTTGTTTGGTGTCACCGTAAGAGTTGGATCATCATGTTCCGGTGATGTTGTCTCTTTATTTTCCTGTTGATAAACAGAAAAAGAGTAAAGTTTTAATTACGGTAACTCAGGACACAAAAAGTGAATAAAAATCATTAAATGCATACAGAAACTGAATACGCAGAGGTAAAGGATAAATTGAAATTACCTTAGACTGAGGAGGTTTTGGTGGTGATTGTGCTGCAATGTACTGCAACATCTCAAAGAATCTTATCTGTCCATGGTTGATTGCCTTTTGGAGATATATCATTGCCATGTCTCCAGCTCTGGTCTTTACTTCCATCAAGCTGCGGTCAATTTCATTTTCATGCTTTGAGACATATGGCTTGAAGAAAGAGTCATAAACGTATGTGGTTCCCTGAAATTAGAGAATATATAAGGCCAGTGTAACCAGAAAGATAGAAAAGATATTACGTCTCTCTAAATCTATCTCAAAAAAGCTTTTACTTACTTTGGTCTTTGGGAACCAGAGGTAGATGAAGAATGCTAACTTTGCTTCGCTATACATCGGCAACCTTCATGAACAAAAAAACATGATGGTAAAAGAAATAAGAATACAACATAAGACAACTCTACTATAAAATCATCAATAACTTCTTACCAGGAAACAAGATTGTCACCAACTCTTTCGAAGATTGTCAAAGCAGCTACAAGAATCCTGCAAAATGTTTTGAAAGAAAAGCAAAAAGGCTTAGTAACAACAAGTAAAACCTCAAGGTATTGGGATCAAAAAAAAAAATACATGATGATCTTGTCTCTCATATATATATTACCAATATTGGCACCAGAACTGTAGCTGTTGAATCTCAGGCTTGTTCTGTTCGACCGTTTTGAAGCACTCATAAGCAGGATATGCATATCCAAACACCATTCTACCATCAACAATTGAAAAATTCGTTAGTCATTTTGAACAAAACCGTGTTTAGGGAGACCCAAAAAAAGCAAAAGACTGAGTCGTGAAGTATAAATCATACAGAAGGCCTCTTGTCAGAAACGATCCAATCATTTTGACCACCCTGTTAAAAACCATTAGAAAAAAATAAAACTGCTGATCAACATAACTTTCTCATGCAACCACAACTCGTATAATATAGAGCCACACGTATTATGAGATATCTGACTAAAAAAGCCACGTTCACTACGAAACACATCATCATTAACTACTCGTGAAATCATGCAATAGGAGGAATACGGGGGAAGCAATTTAAACGACTGATCATTTGATGAATAACTTACCCTGTTAGAAAACGGTTAGACAAAAAAAATAATATGGAAGCAAAACGTTACAGAGAGAAAACCGCGAAGAATGATTTGGAAACCTCTCTTAAGGAAAATAGACGGAGACGGTTAGTTATCGGTGAAACTGAAAGGGAGAGGGGGAAGATAATGAAAAAGACAAACTAAAATGTGGAGAAAAAGAAAAGGTATTTCGTATCGATTGTGACTTGCGAATCCTTTTTTCAAAAATGTTTTGTTCTCTACTTGAATGATGGAACTTGAAACAGTGCCTCCCGGTTTATTAAAAACTGATCCGAACCAGATGTGCCACGACGTTTCTGACCGTTGGATTAGTATTTGACGGTTATGATCTTCTACTTTTTTGAGCGGGTCGTATCTTATTTCGGTCTCACCGTCTTTTCTCTTCTCCAATCACGGTTTAAGTTATAAAACCGGATAAGGCGATGAATTACTAAAAAAAGAAAACCATTTGTTAAATAGAATAAGGCCACGTGGAAAAATCTTAGCCGCAGTGACAATCTAGTGGCTGAGATGAACCCAAAAACAGAGAGAAACACATCTCCAAAAACCACTGGTTCTTCTTCTTCCTCCTCTCATCTTCGCGCGCTTACGCGAACCTTCTTCACACAAAGCACAGGCTAAAATGCCAGTATCAGCTCCATCTCCGCCACGTCTCCAATCTCCGTTTATTCACCGTCCAATCAATGTCACTACTACGTCTTCTTCCCGTTTACTCTCGGCGAGGAATCTCCGGTCTCCAGCAACATCTTATCCACGAATCAAAGCAGAACTCGATACAAACACGGTTTCGATCCTTATCGCTTGTGCTGTCTTATAGACTTAATGTTCTCACATTGGTTTTCAGTGAGATTTTTGAATTTTGTTTTGTTGTAAATTAGGTAATCGCAGTTTCTGTTGGAGTGGCCAGCGTCGCATTAGGAATCGGTATTCCTGTCTTCTACGAGACACAAATCGACAATGCTGTCAGTCTTTTCACTTTCCCTTGTCTGTTTTTTTTGTAACCATGCCTAGGTTTTATAGTTTAACTGTTTCGTCTTTATTTATACTCATATAGGCTAAGCGAGAGAACACTCAACCTTGTTTTCCTTGCAATGGAACCGGAGCTCGTATGTGAATCTATTCTCTCTCTCTCATAATGTATAACGAGCAGACTGTTTTTCATGTTTATAAGCTATTGTGTGTGGAGCAGAGAAATGCAGATTGTGTGTGGGAAGTGGCAACGTCACCGTAGAGCTTGGTGGTGGAGAGAAAGAAGTCTCCAGCTGTATCAACTGTGATGGTGCTGGTTCTTTGACCTGTACTACTTGTCAAGGCTCTGGTGTTCAACCTCGATACCTTGATCGAAGGTAACACAATGATAGTAATTGTGAACCAGCCAACTCGTTTTGTTTAGATAACTAATTGACACTGCTCTTCTTGTTTCAGGGAGTTCAAGGACGATGACTAAATTATCTTGCACTAGAGAACCATATCGAACTCTCTCTTTTTCTCCCATCTCACATTTCCTCATTGCGTGTCTCCATTTGTACAATACTGTATTTTTTGTTCATCAAACATGTCACAAATCATGACCTGGATATTGTAACAGTGGAAAGAAATCCCAACGAGAGTTCAGTCATAATATGTTTCTTCTGTTGTAATGAACAAAAACATGATACAACAGATCAACTTGTGTCTTCTTCATCTTCAAGCTGATACTATTTTCCTCCTGAAACTATTTATCATCAGCACTAACCAATAAAATATTCTACAACAGAAAAAAAAATCCAGTTGTATACATAAAGCTTGAAGTCAACCTAGCTGTGCAACTGAAGGTGCAAGTTTCCTGCACTTGACTTGCAACCATGTCAAGCGTAACTTGTTAGCTTTAAGCGAGATAAATGTCTCTCTAAAACCAGGATTCTCAAAAAGGTCTAAAGCTGCAAAGTATACACCTTCATCCACGTTCTCAATCTCGTCAAGCGCATTGATGCAGTTTGTGATACTAAACTTGTCATCTTCCGTTTTCATATCAGCCATCCTTGACCTCAAAACAGTCAACATGTCTGACAAAGCACCTGCCACGGTTTCCATTCCTGCTGTTTCAATCTGGCTGGGACTTGTACTACTAGTCTTTGAATCCGGCTCTCTCTTCCTTTTTCTCTCCGACAAGTTAGTTGTGTTCGGTAAATTCTCAGAGGTTTGATTTGCCATGGATTCTTCTAACCCCACAAAGTGACTTGACTGAGCATATTTACCTTCAGCGGAATCATCACCAAAGATAGTGCAAAGCTGGTCATAGATAGGACAGTCCTTAACTTTAACCGGTTCACTCCTAGGCTGAACCTGTGAAACCAACCATACACCATAAAGTCAATAAAAAACCAGCATTGGTCTTCAATAAACTTACAGAAGATAAAAAAAAAGACTTACACCAAAATGTTCCCACAAGTCGAGCCCCAAGATACATCCTGTATCCTCGATAACAAGCTGGTTATGACGATGAGCAGATTTCACCGAATCATAGCGTTGTCTAAGGACATGAAGATGTTTCCTCAACTGATTGTTGTTGTAGTTGAGTTGCGTCTCCGCGTTGAACTCACACCGTATGTTACTCCATGTTTTCCTGTCGAAGACATCGTTCGGTCTGTTTCCTGATTGGATTTGTTTAACCACCAAATCAGCTAAAACCTTGTCTAGTGACGGTGTCCATCTGTTTCTCGATGCTCGCTTTTGCTTTGGTTGTTGCTTTTGTTGATCACCTTCAGTATCCATCATGCATCTGCAATTACATTTACACCACACACTAATTAAGAAGATGATATCATCACAAATTAAATTGATATAATAATCGAATTTTAAAAAAACGAAAGCAGCATTGACAATTTCGCATGATCGATCGAACATCAAACCTAATTCTGAGGAGAAACGGAAAATGAGGAACTTTTCGTAGCTTGATAAAAAGACAAACCTAAGGAGAAACTCTGTGGATGAAATTAGGTTAACGATGAGCCCAGCATGGATCCCGATAAAGACTGAAACGAAATCGGGGAAGAAGCCACAGAGAGAATCTCTCTCTCTCTTAATTTCGGATTTTAGGGATTGTTGGCGCGTTTCTTCACGAATCGTTTTGGGTTTTGGACTGTATTTAAACGGGCCGATGTCAGATTCTTTATTGGGTCCTAAGCCCAATGTTTCCAAGATCATCAGAGAAAATATCAGCTTTTCTCTAATTAATAAGTGATTGGACAGGTCAGCGATGATCGCTGTGACACTGACGAATCATATGGAGTTTGGAGTCGTCGGCGGCGGCCCAAATGGTTTACTTTCACGGGAAAGGGTAATAAAGTAATTTCATAAGATATCTATTAATAACATAAAAACCGGGAAAAAAAAATAAAGAAGGGGAAAGAAAGGTCAAAAGAGGAAAGAAAAATATAGATCTGAAATCCCGCTTGATACTCCACCGACTTTAACCACTGAGAGAGAGGTTACAAAGTAGTGTCAGTGACTCCTCTCTCCACCTTCCCCCTCTCTGATTCTCAGATCTTTGGGGAGCTAAAGCTAAAGTTAAAGCTAATCCCTGTGCAGACCTGCATTGAACCGGATCTAAACCACCGACAAAAATGGGAGAGAAATCAAAGTCTAGAGGATGGTGCGGTTGGTTCATCGCGATCATCGTATTGGCTGCTGTTGTTCTCGCCGTCGTCTACACTGTCAAATCAAGAATGAAGAAATCCGATGAAGACGGAGCTGGTCCTGTCCCTGGACCTCCCGGTGCCATTGATAAGAAATACGCCGACGCTCTCAAGCTCGCTTTACAGTTCTTCGATATCCAGAAATGTAATACATCGATTCCTTACGCTATAAGTCAAACCTTTCCATATTTAGAAATTAGGGATTTCTATTTTAGGAAACTAATGATTTGTTTTTTGAATTTTTTAGCTGGGAAGTTGGTGAACAATAAGATACCTTGGAGAGGAGATTCGGGACTTAAAGATGGAAGTGAAGTGAATCTTGATCTTTCGAAAGGACTATACGACGCTGGAGATCATATCAAGTTTGGTTTCCCAATGGCTTTCACTGCCACCGTCTTATCTTGGTCCATTCTTGAGTACGCTGATCAGATGGATGCGGTGAACCAATTGGATTCCGCTAAAGAATCACTCAGATGGACCACTGACTACTTCATCAAAGCTCATCCTTCTGATAACGTCCTCTACATCCAGGTTTCTTGTGACACTTTCTTGATCTTACTGTGTTAGCTTACTTAGGTTAGTGGAATAATGTTTTTGTTGATGCAATGGTGAAGGTGGGAGATCCAGAGGTAGATCATCCATGTTGGGAGAGACCTGAGACAATGAAACAGAAGAGACCACTCATTAAAATAGATGCTGACACTCCAGGGACTGAGGTTGCTGCAGAGACTGCTGCTGCCATGGCTTCTGCGTCTTTGGTGTTCAAGGATAGCGATGCTCAGTACTCAGCCACGCTTCTTAAACACGCCAAGCAGCTGTTTGATTTTGCAGATACTAAAAGAGGGTCTTACAGTGACAGCATACCCAAGGTTAAGAAGTTTTATAACTCGACGGGTTATGGTGACGAGCTTCTATGGGCAGCTAGCTGGTTGTACCACGCGACGGAAGACAAAACTTACCTTGACTATGTCACTAAACATGGAGAGGAGTTTGCTAGTTTTGGAAATCCGACTTGGTTTAGTTGGGACAATAAGCTTGCAGGAACACAGGTTAGATTTTGGAAGATGATGAAGAAGAAGAAAAACTGTTGAAAGCATCATTGTTTTGGTTTGTTACGATAACATTTATGCTTCCTTGTTTAATCGCTTGTAGGTACTGTTATCAAGGTTGCTCTTCTTTAAGAAAGATTTATCAGGAAGCAAGGGACTTACAAGTTACAGAGATACAGCTAAAGCTGTCATGTGCGGTCTTCTACCAAAATCTCCAACAGCCACAACTAGTAGATCAAAGGGTAATTTCTCACTTTAATATCATCATCTACATAGAAACATAAAAGAGCGGTTTTGATTCAGTTTCTTATACAAAAAGCTTTTATATCTCTTCTTTGCTTCCATAGGTGGTCTTGTATTGGTCAGTGACTGGAACGCCCTGCAACAATCCGTGTCTGCAGCATTTTTAGCCACACTTTTCAGTGATTACATGCTCACTTCCCGTCTTCATAAGATATCTTGCAACGGGAAAATCTTTAAAGCAACAGAGCTCAGAGACTTCGCCAAATCACAGGTAAGGAACAAAAAACTTGAAAGGAAATCAAACAAGGCAAAAGAAGTCAGTCTTATTATAGGTTTCTTCTTCTTGTAGGCTGATTACATATTGGGAAAGAATCCGATGGGAATGAGCTTCGTGGTTGGATATGGAGACAAATACCCAGAGTTCGTGCATCATAGAGGCGCTTCGATTCCTGCAGATGCAACCACAGGATGCTTAGATGGATTCGAGTATTTTAACTCGACCAAACCAAACCCAAACATAGCATATGGTGCACTCGTGGGTGGACCTTTCTTAAACGAGACGTTCCGCGACGCGAGAGACAACGTGCAGCAAAACGAACCAACCACTTATAACAATGCCCTCCTCGTCGGTCTCTTGTCTAGTCTTGTCACTACCTCTTCTGCTCTACAATCACTGAAGTAAAGAGCCTATTGTTAAAAAAACACACATTGCTTCATTTTTTTATGTTTTATTTTTCGTCCCTGATGTGTGTTTGTGCTTATTCACTTTGTGTATCGCTTGATATATGTTCATGAGTGTTACATAGACTAATTAGTTTCCAAAGAATTTCAAAGAGCAAAATCCAAAACAAATACAAGTGCTATTAAACCATAAACGAAACGGTCCGGTCAGTTGAAGAGAACCAAAAACAGTTGTGACCGGTTCAAACTCGGGAAATAAATACGGGTAAAAAAAACAAACCGGTTTATTTGGGTTTGAACTTAAACCCTTTGTCATTGTCATGAGGTGGCTGCTTTGAAAACCCTAATCTCCTTGAGAAGACGACGACAGCATCTTCTTCAGTTTATCGTTTCTTCAATGGAGGGGTTAAAGATCGCCGACACGGAATTGATGGTTTACATTCATCCTTCCAAGAGCGGAAACGAGTTCAAAGCTATCTGCCGCGAGCTCAGTTCTCTTTTGTTCCAGTTAAGTTCCTTTCTTCTCCTCTTTTTAAAGTTTTCATTTTTTTTGCTCTTCTTTTGAGTTTAAATCACTAAAGAATGCTTTTTTTGAGTTTAAAGCAATCAGATTTTCTGTTGGGTGTTAACAAGAACCTAAAGTCTTATGCTTTTGTGTGTGTAATCCTGTCTTTGTTATGAAGGTATGATGAAACATTCGATGGGGTTCTATTGGCTTTTGATTTTGATATGAAAAGCAAAGATGCTAAAATCCTAGCAGGACTCAATCCTTACTTGGGCGTCAAAATTACATCAAGACTACTGCTTTTTAATCCCAAGCCCAATAGTCTTGTAGGTCAGATGAGATTCTTCTTCTCTATAGAGCATATATCAACTACTCTTGCTTGTGATCTAGTGTTGTGGGTTAAATTTCTGTTGTTTTTGCAGAAGGGAAAATTGTCCAGATTTCTCCAGAGTCAATCCATGTTATTGTTCTTGGTTTTTCTGCTGCTGTCGTAACGGATGTTGATATCCGTGAAGAGTTCAAGTACAAAATGGTATGTGATTGACTGATATCTTGAATTTTACTTTATTATTCCTTTTATAATCTTTGTTGTTTGATTCAGAGAAATGGTGAAGGTTGCTTTGTGAGCAGATCACATAAACGCCATGTACTAAAGGTTGGAACCATGTTACGCCTTCAAGTAGAAAGGTGAATCTCTTTGCTTCTCTCAAATCGCTGCCTGCATGAATGTTTAGTGTTCGTCATCTGTTTAATGTTGCGTGCGTGCAAACTTGTGGTTTAAGTTCTGTTTTGATTTGAATCAAAATCATTGTGCAGTTTTGATGAAGAGGTTATGCATATAGCTGGATCTCTACTTCCGGCTAACACAGGATGCGTTAAGTGGTTGGAGAAGCAGTCTGAAGAAGCTCTGGATATGGATAGGTCTGTTGATTTGTACACTCTTCTGTAATTAACTCTGTGACAGTGTTTAATAACAAGCCTGTTTTTTTTTCCTTGTTCTTTATAGGGATCATAAACGGAGGAAACTTTAGAGATACCCAAAGTTGAAGAAACATATAAATCGGTAGAAGCTTAAATTGAAGAAGAGCAACGATGATTCTGAATATTTGTTATGTTAAATCCTCTGATATTACTACTCTTTTCATTATTAAACTAATATCTATTGTTCCCTTCCATTTTTGTCTTAAATGAGGTTTGGATATCATTGTGTGTGTTTGGGAACATGATTGATGTTTGCTTCAAAGCCTTTTTAGCGATTCAATTTAGGTTACAATTCAACTGGTATTACAAAGGATTCTCTCATGAGTAAGGTGAATACAAAAATATTAGAATTATAAAATATAAAATGATTAACTCTGAAATCATTAATCCAAATAACTATTGTTTAGTTTCTTCAAAGATAAACCGAATGAAACAATTGTTTGAAACAGATACAATACAAACCAATAATTGATAAGCACACACTAATGTAACCCACCTATCCCCAACTGCTCTTATTTCCCTTTTAAACCAAAGAACCAAGAGCAGGGCCCAATTCTAATGATACAACAAACTGTATGAAACGAAATTCAACTACACCTTTAATTCATACGCTTAGGGGAGAGAGAGGAGGTCATTGTGCTTAATATCGATCACGATGATGACCTCCTCTTGCAGCTCCTCCTCTGCGATCACGGTCACCACCCTGCTGCTGGCGGTGATGCTGACCACCATACTCTCGTGGGTTATTATGTTCCGACCCACCTTGACCATGCCAATGTTGCTGATGTTGTTGATTGTAATTACCAGAATACCCACCACTTCCTCTATTGTCACGGTGGCCTCCCCGTGCCTGTACCGGGTAAGGATCTGATGGAAATCTCCCACTGGTTCCACGAGGTTGGTACCCACCTCGACTTTGATAAGGAGGTTGTTGTGGCGGAGCATAGCCTTGCACGCCAGGTGGAGCCAT
>KE154279.1:468300-479561 GCA_000411075.1 Sisymbrium irio | reverse complement strand
GTGCATTGTAGCCGTAACCAGGAGGATGATTATATACATCTCCTGTCTGATACCCGTGCTGGTCTGTTCTCCTATCTAAGCTGTTGGTGACGAGACGATGTGCGGCGTCTCCGAGATGCCTCCCAGATACACTTCCAGGTGGGTTTTGCCTTCCTTGATTATTATGATGATGATGATTATTATTATTATTGTTATAATAATTATTATTATTATTATGCATCGGTCTCCTTCCATTGTCCTCATGCCACAGAGCAGGTGGGGGTTTCAAGTCACCTATGTTCACAATCTGAAAGACGAGAGAAAACAACCAACTTCAGCTACAAAAGTGATAGATATAAAAAGACAAGATATCGTGGTATTACGTACCTTCTTCGGGAAGATGACACCGGGAGGAGGTCTGGTTATGTGTTCATGTGCATCCGGAAGTCTGTAGATGCAGCATCTGAGAAGCAAATAAAAATAAATCAGTTTCGAATGTTTTTATCAATTTTAAGGTTTGAAAATTTAGGTCCGTGATCTCACATGACTTGGTTCGCCAAGATGTCCTCCATACCCTCCATAGGGGACCTAAATACAGGCGGGTGAGTCTCCCCTGCACAGGGACTCAAGTAGCCGTTCATACCATCACTGCAAGTAGTTCAAAGCACATCAGGTAACAGATCCAACTATCCAGCTTAGTCATAAAAAAATAATATAAGAGAGTTCTGTTTCATTTGATTTACAAACCTGAGCTCAGGTCTGATCTTAACCTTAACGTCTAGTCTCTCCCTGTCACTCAATTGCCGACAATGGTTGTCAAGCGAAAAGATGAGTTCAGCAAGGCGATGAGACGTTGCTATGAAAAGCATGTCACACATCATGCTGTTTCTACGCTTTTCTTCATCCTGCAGATTGGAAAAAAAACACACACTTAAAAGTCCATCCTTTTGAAATCACATCTTGATCTGAAGGTAACCATCATAAGCTATGAAGGAGTGGCGTATTGGCACCATACCGTCAACGTGAATTCCACTTCGGAAACAGCTTCTAGAAGGCGTTTTTCATCAATGAAAGGCAGCTTAGCAATACCCTTTGAGGAAAAAAAAAGTGAAACAGGCTCAAAATTTGGTGAAAGTGTTTCAACAAATGAAGAAGCGATCGGAAAAAGGCAGAGAGGTTACCTGCCAGGAAAAACGCTTCCCATTCATGTCAACTTCAAAATCTGGACAAAAGAATAGAAAGAGATGTACATACATTACATACTTTGTTCCAACAATTAACACTGAGTGAGATATGATATTTTTAAACAAAGGAAGCAGTACCAGTTGGGTAAAAATCAATGATGGGTGAGTGGGGATCCGTCATCAAGGTCCTATAGCGTTCTGGAAGAGCATGCGCACTGAAAAAATGAAGTAATAGTTACAGATATATCATACAAAGGAAACAAGAATATCGAAGAAAGAAAATCATTGTTTCCTAACCTTGCAGCTGGGAACACCCCAAGAAGCTGATTGAAAGGCTTAAATGGAGTTCCCAACTCAAACTTAATATCTAGCTCCCCTAGATCCTTCAGATCAGAAGCAAATGGTGCATAATGGTAGGGATAAAACCTGTAACATCAAAGTACACATATGTATCAGTATGGATAACATCACAGTAGATGAAGACTAAATTATCAAAGAAAGAAAATGTAGAGATTAATTCTAACATAGTTAGCTCTATCAAACCAAGACTAAGCATAAAGTTCTCAATAGAAAATAACTATTCAGGCGAAAAACCAACCTTTTTAGAAATACCTCATGGATTCCGTTCAAATGGAAATGATAGAAACAAACGACAATTCAACAAAAAAAAATTCATGACATTTCTAAATGAAAAACTAAGACATGAGCAAAAGTAGACAAAACTAAAGAAAGCAATCTAAAAGAATAAATAGGTGAACTTGGTCAGGACAATTTCGAAGTGTAGGAACTCACCACTGCCAAGAGCAAACACCTTCCATGTAGTAATGCATGACCCAACAAAGGCCTTCTGTGTACTTCAAAACCTGCACAAAAGAATGTTTCACAAATTAGAAAACCCTCTCCAGGAATGGAAACACCAAAACTTGAAATTTATATCGTTCTCAAACTCACAACATCCTTCCGTAGTCTCTCCATGTCTTCAGGGGTTACAACTTGGAACTTCTCTTCATAATATCTTTCTCTCCATCCAGGTTCACCTAGCTTCACCTGTGTAAATATAAACCACTTTCAGAAACGAAGGGAGACCCAAAATTTGACACCCAAACGCTAATTAAAGAACAAATTAAATACAAATATACTATGTAAATCTAATCTAATTCACTAGAGCGAACCTTGTCTTCTTCATGAGTATCCGAGTTGAAAGCATCGGATTTCTCACGGATTAACTCCTTGAGCTTTGTCTTTAGTTCTTCTTTATTCTCGTGTTCCTGAAATAAGAATACAAATTAAAATGATTCGTTCGCTAAATAATGTCATTCACTCTCAATTCCACAGTGACAAACGAATTAAAATCACATAAAAAGTGCTTTTCCAGAGACAGGAATGCATACATCAGGTTCAAGACTGTTCTCGACGTCGACAATAGCAGCACCAATACTGGATCCCGAAGATAAACGTCGAACTTTTTGATGCGGAGCAGACTTTGCATCATTAGACTGAAATGGTGAAGGTGCAGGAGCCGAAGCAAGTCGAGAACCACTAAATCTTTCAACCGCAACAAGTGATTCTGGTTGAACTGTCGGAGCTGCATCATCCATTCTCTTTTTTCGAGCTTTATCACCCTTTATTCTTTCCGCTTGCCTCTGATGTAAACCAGAGTAATAAGAACCATCAATATCCCTACAGACAGAATTGTTATATCCATATGTTTCTTTAGAAAGACGATGTACCTGATGTAACCTGGTTCTTTTCTGAAAAATCTTATCTTCGAATGATCCAACAGCCTGGATAAACTGTTCCACCCTTCTTAAGTTGGGCTGGAGAGGATAAAAGCAAAAGATAGTCAAAATCATATCACCCAAGGTGAATATGAAAAGGAAGAAAAGGATCCAAGTGAATCTGCTAACTAGTCCAATATCAACTGAGAATAAGAACCTTGCACCCATCAGTTAGATAGCCATCCAGTGACCTAAATTCCTTCTTGTAAACAGCCATAAGCAAGTTGATAGCACCCTGGAGATATGAAGAAGTGTTTCATTAAATAATATTTTCTACTGCTAACAGGAACATGTCAGAAATTTCCTGATTACTTCATAAAAGGGTATCGCTAAAAGGTTCTTTCAAGGACATTATATGTTATCAAATCCAAATCCATACAACACAAACCTCTCGAATCTCCAATGTCGGCATATGTGGTAAGAAATCGTTGCCAACAAAGAAACATATGAAGATGAAATCATCAACAATGCGCTCCAGATCAATCTCGAAAGGTGGGTTAGGGATCCTCATTTCAAACTCCAGGTATTCTCGAAGAATCCAGATATGAAGGAACTGGGAAAAAGAAACAGAGACATCAGAATTGACAATAGTATCACACTTAAAGACTATCTTACGAACACGCTGATAGTGTGCTATGAACCGAGTCTTGAAATTCAACCTGATATGGCTTTTTGACAAAACCATCGCCTTTCTCATCAAATTCTCCTGCTCTCTTCTTTGCTTTTCCTTCACAATCTGAAGCCATATGGCCCATTTGACCACACAAGAAGCATTTATCCTGCTGCCCGGGAGTGAAGACCACCTAAAGCATAGGATGACATTTTAGATTACTTAAAAAGAAAGTACAAATTGAAAATTTCACTTTACTTGCATAAAAAAAACATGCGGGAAGAGTGTATCTCAAACCTCTCGAAGAATTGAAAAATGAACTTCGTGGGTTGCCAACCCCAACATAATCAGGTCAGCGTCCTGTAAAATGAAAGAAGGTCAAAGTGAGGAAGTGAACAAGCAAATAAGACCTCAGAATAGTCTTTCGTTTAAAAGTTCAAATTAGAAAAAAGAAGACTCGTACCAATCCGTACAAGCAATGCCGAGTGTTTGGGTCAAAACCAGGAAGATTTCTCTGAAGACGGATGTATGACATGATTTTATGCTCCCCTTCACCTGGAACATTTGCGTCTGAAAGGATAACCTTTAAAGTACACAACAGATAGGCGCAACATTAGTCACAAACTCAGTCCAAACAGCAAACATTAGGGGAGGCCACAAATTACAATCAACAAAAATACCTTGACATTTTTCCAACCAGCATCATAATTAAGTCTCATGTGCACATAATACTGCAAGGCAATAGACAGAACACCCATGAACTCTGTTCCAGGTGTAATGACATTAGAATCAAACACTTGAGAGTCCACTTTAGGAGGGAGTTTTCTACCCTCCCTCTCAAACTCCTCTCGCAGCCGTTCTTCTTCAGCAGCCTGTAAGATTCTAACAACATCAAACAGACTTCCATTTGAAAAGTAATAATACACAGAGTTGAGAGACTCGTCAAAAACAAAATACAAATCAAGAACATCAACAGAAAGACATACAGCATCGGATGCATCTTTAGCGGATCTAAACCGTCTAGATCGCTGTTGGTTCATTTTAGCTCTTGGAGCAACACCATCTAAACATACATGATGAATTAAATTAATCTTTAAACCTAAAACAAATCTACTAAACTTAAACGTTGGCAAATCAACTACTAATAGAAATTGCCAACTTACCAATAGCCATATAGAGTATCTTCCTCGGGCGCACCATCACGAAAAGCCTATCGATATAGTCAAACATGCACTGAAACACCTCCTCAAAGGTAGTCGGTGATGGCTGCAAATGTATAACATACAAATATCTACGTTCCTCAACCAATCGATCGATGCTACAAATGAGTGAATGAAAAAGGAAAGCGAAAGCGTACCCTATCTTCGGGGTGGAAGCAAGGATGGATAATCCCGTTCATGTCTAGATAAAGATTATCGTATTCTAGATTGTTAGGGTTAGGTTTACTAGTATCCACGGGGATCTTGACACCTTCGATTTCCACAGCTTCTTCTTCGACAACATCGGACACTATCAACGGATACTTCTCCGCTAACCACCGGTAAAACGCCGGCACTCCCATTCTTCGACGATCCGGAGAAGAAATAACAACAAAAAACTCAGAGAGACCTAAGCACGACGAGAGAGAGAGAGAGAGAGAGTGCTAATCAAATCAACGGCGTTTGCCGACGGCGGGTAAGGTCACAAAGAGCATATTAACTTCGTTTTTTTTGGAAGAGAGCAAACGGATATTCTGTTGAATCATATACTAAGTGGGCTTAAAACAAAAAAGGCTTCTGCATTCTCTAACTAATTCTGAAGCCCAATAGCCCATTTATCTGTATGCTGGGGACGAGTGGTCCGGAGAGTAAGTGAAAAACGTTATATAAAAACCTTCCTGAAATTAAAAAGTATCTCCGTTGCCGGGACTCGAACCCGGGTCTCTCGGGTGAGAGCCGAGTATCCTGACCAGCTAGACTACAACGGATTTGTGTTTTAGCATAACGGAATTTTTAATTACTTTTTCCGGTTTTGGGTATTATGAAAACAAGAACACAGTCTTGTACTTGATTAACTACCAGTACCTTTTGGCTTTATTTTATGTCTTGTTCTTGGGTCCATCTATTACGGCAGAAATTATGATTCTGGGATTAAAAGAACATTCTATTTAAATATTTTTATTGAGGAATTAGTGGTTTATATTTTTGTAATATCCCATTCTACATTTCTATTTGTCTACATTATCTTAAAGGTCTCACAGTCTTACTAACGACTTTTGATCATGGCAAAAGGAAAAACATAAAAATGTTAATATCAACTTACTTGTCCAGAATCTATATACCTATAACTTTTCTCTCTAGCACAAGTCGGTAATGTGATTATAATTTTAAATGATATAATCATAAAAATCTCCTCTGAAAATTAATACTAAATTTACAACAGTTATTAATAAGTGATATAAATAAATGAAATCAACTATTTTAACTGCTATCAATACTAACATCATTTGAATAAATTGATGTAAAATTTAACATTATTTTATATAATTGATATATATCACATCGATTTTAATAACCGATTTAAATATTATTCATATTCACATCAATTATTAGTAAACCAATGCAAATTATTTGATTGATAATCTGCCGTTGTTCTTCTTTACTGGCGTCCTCGTTACTTAATCTATTACACAAGAAGAATCCATCGACAGTTCCTAGTCTATTCTCAAAAAACGAAAAGAGACGGATTTTTCCGGAATTGATTACGATTCTCAAAGCTACATACCGTTCGGATGATTTTACTACTCTAGAACTCGAACTTTCAAATATTTTGTATATTCACATCAGTTATTAGTAAATCGATGTAAATTATTTGCATCATCACTTTTAGAATCATTTTTTTAAATGATGCAAATATTAAAAATAAGTGATGTAAAACAACATTTTTAAGTAAAATTTTGGATCAAATTTTGTACAGTAATTATTAACCCAAAAAAACTCAAACTTTGACTTAAAACCTAATCAACCTCAACTTAGTTAGGATACACTAGTAACAAACAAAAAAATATTACAAAGAAAAAACTTTGTTATTGTGTTTTTTAGTTTAGAGATCTCTGATCTCAATGCTTTAAATGCCGCTAACCATAAGTTTGTGGTACTGACAATCACTGATTTAATTAGTTCTTACCGTCCCGTCATCGATAGTTGACGAACTATCCGAAATAAACAATCATGTATTTTTGTCTCAACAATCACGACCAATTTGGTGTCAGTAAATTCTCACCAAATTCAACAGAAATGCAAATAGTGATGGTGTAGAAACTGACAAAATAATTAATGCTCTACCACGTTTCCCGTCAAAATTTTGTTGCTCCGAAGTAACCATGAAGAATAGCTCAAAGAATAGCATCATAGTGATCAGCAATAGAAGGAAGCGTTTTGTAATCACATCTATCAATGCTTCTTGTTGGAAACTATTATGAGTCTAAAAAACTGGGACTTAAAAGAGTGATATATACCTCCCATCCAGGCTTGCCAATTCCCCGTAACTAGCAGAATTCAGCCTTAGTGAGAAAATACATACGATTTGGTAGTTTCTGACGTACCAGCCACGAGAAATGCAAAGTTGGTTATTACATTTGTCACGACATTGGTAGCAAGAAACATAAATGTCCAATCCAACAAAAAAAATACTGTCATACAAGCACATATATATACACAAAACTATATGCATAAAATCCACTGACGACATAAATAAGAAAACATTTGTAGTATTTTGCTTTTTGGGGAACAAGCGAAAATTCGCACAGCACCTAAAACGATGTCGTTGCACTCTCCCTCCATACGCTCCTCTCTTATATTATAGAAGCAAAGAAAATACTCATCGCTGCAAAAACAAAAATCTCTCCTTTCTCCTTTCTCATGGCCGCAACGGTCATTTTCTTCCTTCACTTCACATTCTTCACCGCCGTCTTCTCTCAACTCCCTCACACCTCCGCCGTTTTATCCGAGATTCAAGCTCTCACATCCTTCAAACTCTCTCTCCACGACACTTTAGGCGCTCTCGAAGGCTGGAACCAGTCGTCTCCCTCCGCTCCATGCGACTGGCACGGAGTTTCCTGCTTCTCCGGCCGTGTCAGAGAACTTCGTCTTCCCCGTCTCCGCCTCACCGGCCACCTCAGTCCTCGACTCGGCGAGTTAACTCAGCTCCGTAAACTCAATCTTCACTCCAACGACATAACCGGCGCCGTCCCGTCTTCTCTCTCTCGTTGCGTCTTCCTCAGGGCAGTTTATCTCCACTACAACTCCTTCTCCGGCGAGTTTCCACCGGAGATACTAAATCTAAGGAACCTCCAAGTCCTCAACGCTGCTCACAACTCACTCACCGGAAACATCTCCAACGTCACAGTCTCCAAGACCCTCCGTTACCTCGACTTGTCTTTCAACGCAATCTCCGGTGAGATTCCGGCGAACTTCTCAGCCCAGTCTTCTCTCCAGCTCATCAACATCTCGTACAACTGTTTCTCCGGTGAGATCCCGGCTACTTTCGGTCAGCTACAAAAGCTAAAGTATCTATGGCTAGACTCGAACCAGTTACAAGGAACAATACCATCGGCATTGGCTAAATGTTCGTCGCTTGTACACTTCAGCGCTACCGGAAACTCACTCACCGGTTTAATACCAGCGACTCTCGGGAAGATTCCACGTCTTGAGGTGATTTCATTATCGGGAAACTCATTAACCGGTACAGTTCCGGTTAGTCTTATATGCGGTTCTTCTGGTTACCACAACTCATCCATGCGAATCATACAATTGGGAGTTAATAACTTCACGGGAATAGCTACGCCGTCAAATGCGGAATGCGTCAACCCTAACTTGGAGATTCTTGACCTTCACGAGAATCGCATTAAAGGCGAGTTTCCCGCGTGGTTGACCACGTTGACTTCGATAGTGGTTTTGGATATATCTGGAAACGTTTTCTCCGGCGGTTTCCCGGCTGAAATCGGGAACTTCGTGGCGCTTCAGGAGCTGAGAGCAGCGAACAATTCTTTCGTCGGAGAAATCCCGACGACGATCGGAAAATGCAGATCGTTGCGAGTCGTTGATTTCGAAGGAAACAAGTTCTCGGGTCAGGTTCCGGGTTTTCTGAGTCAGTTACGGAGTGTAACCGTTATCTCTCTGGGTAGAAACAGGTTCTCGGGTCGGATTCCATTGGATCTTCTCAGCTTATACGGACTCGAAACGTTGAGTCTAAACGAGAATCATCTTACCGGAGCTATACCGTCGGAGATAACGAAGCTAGCCAACCTTAGCATACTCAATCTCAGCTTCAACAGATTTTCCGGCGAAATTCCGGCCAATGTGGGTGACTTAAAGAGCTTGAGCGTTTTAAACCTAAGTGGATGCGGGTTAACGGGTCGGATTCCTGTTAGCGTTGCCGGGTTGATGAAACTGCGGGTCTTGGATTTAAGTAAACAGAGAATCTCCGGTCAGTTACCAGTTGAACTCTTTGGCTTGCCGGATCTTCAAGTGGTTGCTCTAGGAAACAACGCTCTAGACGGCGTCGTACCGGAAGGTTTCAGCAGTTTGGTTAGTCTACGATTCTTAAACCTCAGTTCCAATTTATTTTCCGGACATATCCCTACCAACTATGGATTCCTCAAGTCATTGCAAGTGCTTTCCATGTCTCACAATCGGATCTCCGGTTCAATCCCCCCGGAGATTGGGAATTGCTCCAGTCTTGAGGTTATTGAGCTCGGTTCAAACCGGTTGACAGGTCACATTCCGGTTCGTTTTTCAAAACTTTCTCAGTTGAAGAAGCTTGACTTGAGTCGCAACAAACTAAGTGGAAGTATTCCGGATCAGATTTCTAAAGATTCGTCTCTGGATTCTCTCCTGCTTAATTCGAATTCTCTATCTGGTCCCATACCGGAATCGTTATCACGATTGGCAAATCTAACCGCGTTGGATCTTTCGTTGAACCGTTTGAATTCTACTATACCATCAAGTCTCTCTCGGCTTCATTCCCTTAGCTACTTAAACTTGTCAATAAACAGCTTGGAAGGGGAGATTCCAGAAGCTTTAGCTACACGGTTCAACAACCTATCAGTCTTCATCAACAACCCGAGACTTTGTGGTAAACCGCTCGGTATAGAATGTCCAAATGTTCGGAGAAGAAGAAGAAGAAAGCTGATTCTACTTGTAACACTAGCAGCGGCTGGAGCTTTGTTGTTATTACTCTGTTGTTGCGGTTACGTGTTCAGTCTATGGAGATGGCGGAACAAAATAAGATTGGGTTTGACGTGGGACAAGAAAGGAACTCCATCTCGTACATCTCGAGCGAGTTCCGGTGGGACAAGAGGAGATGAGAATGGTGGACCTAAACTTGTGATGTTCAACAACAAGATCACATTAGCTGAAACCTTAGAAGCCACAAGACAATTCGACGAAGAAAACGTATTGAACCGAGGAAGATACGGGTTGGTTTTCAAGGCGACATTTAAAGACGGGATGGTTCTATCGGTTCGTAGACTCATGGACGGTGCTTCGATAACCGACGCAACGTTTCGTAACCAAGCAGAGGCTTTGGGTAGAGTGAAGCACAAGAACATCACTGTCTTGAGAGGATATTACTGCGGACCCCCTGATCTAAGACTTCTTGTTTACGACTACATGCCCAACGGAAACCTCTCGACGCTTTTGCAAGAAGCGTCTCACCAAGACGGACACGTTTTGAATTGGCCGATGCGTCATCTCATCGCTCTTGGGATCGCTAGAGGACTCTCTTTCTTGCATTCTTTGTCTATCATTCATGGCGACTTAAAACCACAGAACGTACTCTTCGACGCAGATTTTGAAGCGCATTTGTCGGAGTTCGGGTTAGATAGGTTGACGGCATTGACGCCGGCTGAAGAACCGTCCACTTCATCCACTCCAGTCGGTTCTTTAGGCTACATTGCACCCGAAGCGGCTTTAATGGGTCAAACGAGTAAAGAGAGCGATGTGTATAGCTTCGGGATCGTGTTGTTAGAGATCTTAACGGGGAAAAAAGCTGTGATGTTTACGGAGGATGAAGATATAGTGAAATGGGTGAAAAGACAGTTACAGAAGGGACAGATCGTTGAGTTGCTTGAACCGGGTTTATTAGAGCTTGACCCGGAAAGTTCAGAGTGGGAAGAATTCTTGTTGGGGATTAAAGTTGGATTGTTATGTACGGGAGGAGACGTCGTTGATCGGCCGTCTATGGCTGATGTTGTGTTCATGCTCGAAGGGTGTAGAGTCGGTCCGGCGATTTCCTTGTCCGCCGATCCTACTACACCTACTTCTCCGGCCGCCGCAGCAGGTTCTTGAAAATGTTTTCAACTTTCTATAATTAATTTCTTAATAATTTTCTTTGTTTTTTTCCTGTGTGGATAATTCTGTTGACCTTTATTGCATTGTATCTTGTCACGGGTACTACAATCAAAAAATTTAAGTTGTCAAATCAATGAAGTTTCTTTGACGGGAATGAGAGTGATATCAATCAAGTTCGATGTTTCATCATTATCGTAAACATTGAACATCTATTATTTCCGGAATTCTCGTTCAATAAAACCATATCCTAAAAATTATATAGCGAATATGAAATTAGTTAGTGTGAAATGGGTCCAACAAATATTATAAGTCGAGTAGACTAAAATAGTGTGTTAACGTTGATCTGACCCTATGGCGCCGTTTTGGTAAGCGCTGCGTA
>KE154279.1:379337-397414 GCA_000411075.1 Sisymbrium irio | reverse complement strand
TTTTTTTTTTTTTTTTTATAAATAACATCATTTTTGGATTTGATATTGAATAAGCTTTCTGGTTGGTGTTGAGCTCGATGCTGCTTTTCCCCCCGTTTATCCGTTTGCTTGCCGGTTCCAAACGTGACTTAACTAGGTTTCGTGTTCCACTGATCAAAGATTTGAAAAAAAACATATTTTAAGAAAACTTTAAACACCTTTTATAGTACCCAATGGAATTCCCAGAATTCTCAATTGAAATATATATCCAACATCTCTGAAAAGATTGAAAAAAGTTCAGTTAAAAAACCGGGCGGTTAAGCCGCATTCATGCATTAACTTCTTTTTTTTTTCTGGTACAACTTTAATTTATTTTTCTATGGTTTGAGTCTCATAAGCCCAAAATGCACTCATATTAATCGATGGTTTTTACTTGCATAGTATTGCGTAATTCCACTAGATTCAACCCCTATCTACAACATAGGACGTTACGGATAATTATTTCGAAAACGTCAATTAAATAAATGATCGAGTCCATACATAACATGTGATTTGTTAATTGGCGCGGACGATGAATGGATAGCAGTATATAGGGAATTTATCCCAAACTACTTCCCTGCAGAACTATGATAATTTTAGCTATTTGATCATTACTTGCATGGATGTGACAATCATTCGTCTATAGCTAGTTATCCTCATTGAATTATTATTTTCTTTACAACAATTTGTAGTATTATATACACATCTACAAATGACTGATATAGATACAGGTGGATGACGTCTAAATCGGTTTCGTTATCCTAGTGAAATGATATTTAATTAATATGACAATATGTATGTGTGAACTGATACTATTAATAACAATAATGATGAGCTAGTACTGTGATAGATTGCTTGATTTAGGACAAGTTAACTTGACAGAGGAGAAGATGGAAGTTACTCAAAAACTGTACAGTATCTGACTCATGACATGTGATCTCTTTTTTTCTTCAGTCTCTCTCCATCGAATTTATTTTGCTTTCAATTTCCAATTACTGTGGTTCATCAAAAAATCACGATCATCCCCTCTGATACTTTGCTTAATCTGTCTCACTTCTTGTTCCGCAAAAGCTCTAAAGCCTCGTAGGATTAGCCTATGGTTTTCCTTTGGAATTACCTTTTCACTGGCCATAATTTTTCGTAACTTATATTTCACTAATTTTTGTAGTTCTCTTCTTCGTAGTATTACGTATCGATGACTCACATGTGGTTCCGATGGTACGTGAGCTATATACAAGTCAAATGTTAGGCATCATCATTAATTACCTTTAAAATACGTTAGGTTAGGTTTGAAAAGATAGTTAATTAACGAGTCAATTTTTAATTAATTATGTTGAAAAAGGGCAACTAATAGGTGAAGAAGCACGAAGAGCCCAAAAGACTCGACACTTCATATCATTGTAATATTGTAAAGTCTACGGTCAAAGTGAGAGACTAGTATCAAACAAAGATTTTGAAATGCATCCTGAACTTCTGTTATGCTTATACCTAACTCGATTATGATTGATAGGACACTTACTTTCTTTACCACAGTCCCCTTTTCATAAATCATAGAAATCTTCCAGCACGTCTATATATCTATCAAATAGTGACTATGTGATTGTGAGCGAAATTCGTATATAGATTTTTAAAAACAATCGAAGGCCCATTTGCGCCTCAGTACGTAAGAGAAAAGGATTGCGGAATTTGTTCGTTTTCCCATTTCTCACCCCTTCATGAATACAGGCAACTACAAAGTTGGAGTTGTTCAGGAAATGATATCTCACGTGTAGTTACATTATAATATATATCTTTCAATAGTTCTGTGTAAATCTCAAGCTTCCTATTAGGAACCTTGCGATTATATATATATATGGTATAAGGCCTACGTAATGTCGTCTTATCTAAAAAGCATAATGTATATATTCAAATAGAAAATTAATACTTAAACTTAGATGAATCAATGTTTACGAGTTGAAGAAAAGAATAATTTTTAGTGTGTATGTAACAATGTTTGTAACCAAACGAGAGACAAACAAAACAAAACAAAACAAAAAGTTCGTTAAACGAAAGAGACTGGTCCCCCTCTGTGCATTAAGCAACTGAGTGAAACTAGTGGTTAGGGTTTCTCATGGATTTAGTTATATAAGTTCTTTCCGATATTAACTTATCTGTCGTTTGTTGTATAGTTAGCGGCATCCATTTCTTATCTCGGTGTCTTCATCAACAACACAGTCGGGGTCCAGCCAGTGTGTTTCTATCCCTTTAATAATTAATACAAACACAATATACATCCATGCATGTTAAAATTAATTGTACAAATCAGTTATTGTAAACGTAGTCCAAATATATATTTCATTTTTACTCAAAAGATACTTCATATATCAAATTACCTTCAGTACGTGGATTTGTTTATAACACAACCAAAGGCGTAAGCCAAATGGGAATACATTTATAAAAAATAAAGGCAAGATAACAAGAGAAAGAGCAAAGCTAATTTTAGCTGTTGGGTTTTGTTAGAGATAGGTTTAGCACCCATTTAAGCCCACAACATATGAGAAATCAAGCCCATTAATTACTAAAAACTCATTACCGGCTAGACAAGTCACTTAGGGATAGGTAACTTACTGTCCAGGTTCACCGCCTAAGTAAGACTATAAATACACATTGTACTGTTTATCATTAATCATTTAATCTTAGCCAACGGACATAAACTATATAATTAAACATTTAATGTTCTCTAATCGTCTCCAAAACACCTTTTAATGGGCATTCAGCTCGCTAAATCCTCTCTAGGCGACCATCCCGGTCGTCATCTGTCCGTTCGCATTCATAGTCTTCCTTCTTTCACAAGAGTCTAGATCAGCATCTTTCTAGCGACCCGGTCATCTCCATCGCAAATAACACAATCAACAGGTTTGATTCATTTGTTGGGAGAAAAACAATCTTAAGAATCGGCGGTGTTGCTCGTATCTCCTTTGTGTTTGTGTAGACTTGCAGGCGATGCCACTCCGCTAGTTCGCCTTCATCAGTTTCAATAACGAACGTGATTCAAGTGTATGGTTTGGTTATTAAAAACAGACAGATAGCTCCAGGGAAGAAAAAAGGCTTTTGCAAACAGAAAGTGGGCCACTAAAATTAGGATCCTGGACACATGATATGGGCCTTAGCCCAATTAGTATGAGTTTCAGTAACGGGTCGGGTCTCTGAGAAGATTGTTCACCGCCGCTTTAAAAGTAAGAGAAGACTTAGGGTTATAGTCAAATCGCAAAGACAGAACATAACAAAACAAAATCCGAAACAGAGTTGAGATCAGAACTAAAGAGAAGTAACTGCGAGAAGAGGAACAAAGATTTGATTTTTGAGGAGACAAAGAGAGAGAGAGAGAGAGAGTGTTTGAGTTAGCGATGGAAGACGATCGAAGTAACGTTCATGAAATCGATATTGAATTATCCGATCGACCTGTTTGGTTGATGAAGAGTCCTGTAGTTGTCGCCAAGGCTTGGGGGAAGCAAGCTCCTCCTCCTTCTTCTTCTTCTTCATCTTCGTTTTCTTCCTCGGCATCTGATAGTTTGGCCAAGGTTATTCTCACCCTTGATCCTCTTCAACCTGTCGAGCCCGAGGTACTATTCGATTCTCAAAGCTCTCAACTTTAGGTGAAACCCGGAGAGACATTAATGAAATTGGCCGGTTTATGTTATTGTAATCACATTACTTGGATATGTAGCGACTCAAAGTTTGAATCTTTTTATCCCAATGTAGCTTAGGGGAGGATCTTATTTTGAAGTGTTGTTCTTTTCAACTGATTATCTCTTTGTAAATGTTATGTATCAGTTCAAGATGGAGATGGTTGGTGCTGAGTATGGGAACATGCCAAAGAGCTACTCTTTGCACATGTTTAAAGACTTTGTTCCAATGGGTATCTTCTCCGAAGTCAATCAAGGTGAGGTGGCTTCATTTGGATTGTACTTGTCTCATTTGATAGCATCGGCTAAAAGTTGGTCATGTTTATGTTAAGCATCTCTCTTGACACCCTTTTCTTTTTTGTCAATGAGCTCTATAGCTAATACAGTTTCCGAAGGAAGGGTAGAACAAAAATTCGATATGAAGCCACACGGCGAAGACATTGAAGAGTATGCAAGGCTTTGTCGGGAGAGAACAAACAAATCCATGGTTAAAAACCGACAGATACAGGTGCTTCATTTGCGCTATTAGGTGTTTTGTTGTTCTCTTTCTTTGGACTCTCTTTTAACTGTTGGCTAATCAGATAAGCTTTTTCTTTCTTGAATTTAAACTTTAGGTTATTGATAATGACCGTGGAGTAAATATGAGACCCATGCCTGGAGAGCCTAATTTAGTTTCCTCCAATTCAAAGGTAATGTTTTATCCTCTTACATCCATGATTTTTTCTTTTTCTTTTGCATACATGGAGTTATCATGGAGATATGGTAAGAGTTAATGAAGCAACAATTCAACTTCGCTGTTTGTCCTTTTGTCAGTCTAGAAGATGATTTTAGGATTCTGAAAGTTCAATCTTCCGTTCTTTATCTTTCACTTAGCCTTACCGATCTTAGTTTTTTCTTTTTGTTGTTGTCTGGATGAGCAGGAAAAGAGGAAACCTGCCCCAGTTAAACAAACCGAGGTGAAGAGGACTAGGAGAGATCGTGGTGAGCTCGAAGCTATAATGTTCAAACTATTCGAAGGCCAACCAAATTGGACATTGAAGCACCTGGTTCAGGAGACGGACCAACCAGCGCAGTTTTTGAAAGAAATATTAACCGAGCTGTGCGTGTACAATAAGAGAGGTTCGAACCAAGGTACATATGAGCTTAAACCAGAATACAAGAAAGCTGTTGAAGACGATGCAAGTGGCCAGTGAAATCAATCCCATGTGTAGCACCTATATACTACGTACTACATAGTGTGCCATAGTCACATGTTATAAACCCGAGGGAAAAAGGGATTTTAGCGAGAGAAGAGGATTATATTTTAATTTGTATTTTGAAAACCAAATTAGGCAAATTATAAAAGTGAGTGTGTTTGTTGACGACAAATAGCAAAATCATGTGGCCGTTTGGTTGGATATAAACATATAACGAACATGGAAGTCTTGTCTAAAGAGACGAGACGTCAATGTGTCTTCCACTGCTTGAACATAAGCGTGAAAACGACGTGAAAGAAATTATTGATTTTCTTGTTATATAAACTGCGTCTGGATTATTCTCTCTCTCTCCGTCTCTGAAGATTCCAAGTTGTGACATTTGAGCCGTAGAGTGGGATGATGAACATTAATGACAGAGACAACAATATAAATGGTAACGTACTTCCCCTCTTTTTGTTTGTGGCAGACACACTAATCGTGTTTACATTTTAATATCTCCTTCTAACGTTACATTTTTCGATTACTTGAGTTTTGAATAACTCCAAAGAAATACATCACATTTTCTTCGATATGGAATAACTAACTTTTTGGATAGTATTTCAACTATTCGATCAATTGAGTTTATATCTATTATTCTTATTAATAAACTAAAATAACAGAGAGAAAACTAAAACATTTTTAACAAAAATTCTGCATTGAAGATATAAAATAACACATTGTGCAATAATAATATGTTAATACATAATTGTTCATGAATCATAGTTAATGTTAAAGATAAGAGTAAATTTTTTTCTATAAGTTACTCTTTCTATTTTTTATAGATTGATGTTTTGAACATTTTACACATATTAACATTTAATATTTAATTTTATCTAATACTTTTTATTTTGTTTTTAACTAATTTAATGTTTTATTGGTTTTCCAATAAAATTCTATTATTCAGAATTCTTCATTTAATTTTATGTTTTTTTAAAAATAAAATATATTAATTAATGTACAAAACATCAATCTTTAAAAAAACAAAAAACAAAAGTACAACATCAATTTTTAAAAACAAAAAAGTATTAAAATAATATATTTAGAGATAAATTGGCACGTGGTAACACTATAATTCCAATTAGTGACTATATTTTAAGAAAAAGTTGATGAATTTTTTTTTTTGAATTTTATACCAACCCCAAACCTCTATTTTGTCTACCCATTGCCCTCTACTTAGAACGGCTTCTAAAAATGTTATTTGAGAGGAAAAAATTGTTAAATTTTGGATACATGAAATTTACTTTAAAATTGATCCACCACCTCAAGCCCGCACCTATTTCTACATCTTTGTTAGTATTCAATAATTCTATTAGCAAATCAAAATATTATTTGATCAGGAACATAGGTTTTAAAGATACAAATTCACTACTTTTACAAAATGGTTACATTTTTATAAAATTTTCAATGCGATCGAATCTTTATGTTATAAGCTAAACTGTCTCATAGACTTATATTTATGGGACGAAAACTGTGAAAAACGCATGCAAATTTAAGGAATTATCATTGGTACTTTTAACTGTTAGCGAAATCTTTTTCTTTCCTCTTTTTCGTTGGAGGCTGTGATTGCAAATGTTGAAAAGACGTCAAGGGTTTTTGACCAAGTCACAGACGTGAACGAAAACAAACGCAGGAAGAGAGCAATGAAGATATTTAAACAGAAGTTGTAACTTGTTTTGTTTTTTACAACAAACTAAGCTATTTTTGTACGAATGTTGTCTTTGCAACTGTCTATTGTTGTTTACTTATAGGATACACAGGAAAAAATTAAGATATATAATTAGTTGATTTGTTGTAAGAAAGGAAAAAATATTTAAATGATTTCAAATTTATGAGAACTTAATAAAGGTGAGTTATTGCTCAACGAAAATAATTTTGGTCAGAAAGATATGGCTTATGAGTTATGAGTGTATGTAGCACGAAAACGTGACTAGATAAAAGAAAGAGATTAAATGATCATGTTTAAGGTGGAAATTGTAATCCTTAGATGGAAAATTAGGTGTTATAGAGAAGACTACATAGTTAAATTATGACAATTATATCAGTTGTTTTAATCATGTCGGAATATATGTAATACGAAATTCCACCAAATTTCATGTCAATTATAGTGGATTTTCCCATTATTAATCTATGCATGCATGCCAAACAAAAGCATTTGAGATGAGTAAAAACAAAATAAAAAAATAGAAAAGTCAGTATATGTTTTGGACACACAGAAGATCTCGCATGCAAAAAGCCAACCCACAAAATAGTTGCAGAAACACATAATTGCCTAATAGGAAGATAACTGAATGAGTTTTTATTATTTTAAGTAACAGGCAAAGTTTTTGAGCCATTAGTAAAAAAATCAAGAAATTTGAGTAGAAATTGTATGGCCTCATGTGTATCACTACGAGAAGATATATGTCACATATATATATAGGCTTATCATCGTCAAATCATGTGAATCTATAACAAGTAACAACAGGTCCCCAAACGCAAATATATCGGCTCTAAGCAATAATCCTTTTTTGCTTGAAAAATGATATTATTGAACCCATTTCTAGCTAAAAGCTAAAAGGCAGCTGAATAAAGAATACTGTATATGGAATTAGCTAAACAGCCTCTTTGGAAACTTAATTTGTCTACATATACAACATGCATTCGTTATTTCACAGTTGACATAGAACTTATTTGTTTTACCATGCTTAAAATGTGACATTGCTCTTCTTTTCTCGGTTAAGTTATTGGATATTTTTTTCAGAAGTTAAAAATTTATTTAATTTTCAACATTTTCACAAAAAAAATCAAACTTAATACGCATTTTCAATGTTTACACGTTTCATAACTTTTTGATGACCTAAAAAAAACTGTGGTTTATAGTATATCTAGGTTTCAAATATTTTTCGATTATAAAAATATTTTTAAATCTTTTGATAATTATAGCAGAAAATTTAATGAGTTTTAAGTAAGTTTAGAAAATATACTAACCTTTTACAAAGTTTTCAAAAGTATGACATATGTTTCGATAAATATATTTTTTATTATTATCTAAATTTTAAACTTTGAAATCTAAATTTTGGAAAAGATTGGAATAAATTATTTATTATCGGTTCTAAAGTAAAATTTGGTTCAGATTAATAAGAGTCATCATCTCTAATAAGCGTTTGAAGTGTTACATTGCAATTTTTTTAGACTAATACTAATATATAGTTAATATGAACCAATTTACTCATTCTTAGTTAATTTAAAATTAATAATTCAAAAACTTTAATATATATCAGATTTTTCTGAGAAAAAAACTTTACAATCAATTTAAGGTTTATCTTGATATGTCAATAACTTGACATATTATATGTTTGAAATAATAAAAACAGTGAAAATTTGTAAAAAAAAAATTATAGAAAAGATGAAAAATTTTGGTATGAAAATACATACATTTAATAAAGTAAATAAAACACTGTAAAATATACAATTTTAGATTAAGAAATGTTCAAAAGAGATTATTTCTCTCAGTTTCCCTCTAATAACAATAAAAACATACAGACCCGTAATTAGTTGATAAACTCATCGGTTTAGTTTTTTCTGGTTTTAGGCAATTTCTCTATATTTTTGGTGAATTTGATGTATAATAAAAAATATTAAAATTAATTATCAAAGAATTAGAGAGATAGGAAAGAACAGAGAGAGAAAAAGTGAAAATTTGGTTACTTTTAAAATTATACTTTTAAAAATTTGTTAGACCAAATTTCTCTTATTTTTTTTTTTTTTGCTATTTATGGAAAATTATACTTTATTTGTTTTATTTTTTTGCAAGAAAAAAGATTTGAAAATCACTTTAGACTTCAACGGCAACGTGTAAACGCTTGGAGTATTCCGCTAGCTAGTTAGCTTATTTTGGGATCGCATAGCCCATAGTTTGTCGATTGCAGTTGTTTTATTTTCGTAAGGAAAAAAAAAAGAGTTGTTTCTGTTGATAAACGTCGTATTGAAGTTACGTTAGTGGTTAAGTGGCATTAGTCTTATACTAATATGTTGAAGGGTCATACTTGTCTCTTCCTTATAGTGTAGTCGCACGTCAAGGTGTCTCCCTAGTGACATCCACTTATCATCACACAATTCACAAACGAATCTAACGACCCTCTATCAAATATCAATCAAACCATCGGATGGATACTTTTTCTTATTTTAGTTAATTAGAACTTATTAGAACAGCGAATGAATACTTAATAGACATGAATCTATAATTTGAGCTCGACTAAGCATATGTAATGATAGTTGTCTCATTTAATCCTATTTTAATAAAACTGATCTCATACCGGAACTTAAACCAATGCTTTGATTTATAGAAAGCCGGGTGTTTTTTCAACTTCAAACGTGTACCTCAAGCTTGTAATTGAAGGGACTTGATCCCTTGATTACAATAACCAAACACCATTAAATTTTATGTACATTAGTATACTTATGAGGCATACACAGTCATTAAATGTGATCCATTTTGCAGGATCGTGTCTACGTTCTTCAGACAATATGCTTCTGGTTCGAAAAAGTTTTTTCTTTATTGTAGTCAGACGTGTACTATTATGTGACTTATCACAAGACTTGTCCTAAATAAGTGGCAGCGTTTTGTGTGTTGGATAATTACCTAGAGAATACGAGATTATAACTTAAGCGTGTCATACTAGGACTACGAAACTATGCATGATCAGCGGATCTAGGAATAGTTTATATATATATATATATATATATACCAGGGTCAAAAGTAAAAATGGGTGTCAAAAAAAGAAATGGAGGGGTTCAAAGTTAATAAATCCACAATAAAGAAAAAAACCAAATTTATGTAGGTCCTCATCTGTGCATGATCATCTCAAATATCTCTAAAAGAAATTACACTATTTTATCAAAAAATTTAGGTTAAAAGCTAATCTTTGTGTATTAATTAACATTGAAAAGAGGAGTGAGAAAAAGAGAGAAATAGATCGGAGACAAGAAGATTCGCTCGTGGGCGAGCAAAGATGATAAAGAATTGAAATAAAGTGAGGGAAAAAGGAGACAAAGCAATTAAATATCCCAACTAAGATTGGTCTCCCTCTTCTTCTTCGTCTGCGCGCCATAGTTACTGTCTTGTTGGGTCCTTACTCCTTACCCGACCCGTTACTATCTTGCTGGGTCCTTACTCCTTACCCGACCCGTTTCTTAACCCTTTATCCGTTGAGAGAGAGAGACTTGGACATAAAATTATATATCAACTTTATATAAAAGCGTTTATTGTCTTCTTTTTCAACCTAAAAAGGAATTTGTTTTCTTCTTTTTAAACTAAATAAAAAGGTTTATCTTCTGTCACAAAGACGAAAAATGTGTAATTTAAGTAAAGACTTGTAAGCACTAGTTCCGGAAATTTGGCAAATTAATAGTGAACTTTTAGTCTTTACCATCACTAGTACGCCCTTCTATTTATAATAAAATGGTGTTTAGGGATATTTCATAAGAGAATTATTTTCACGAGTCTACCACAAAACACCATGCATACTCGTTTCTTTTAAATTATAGCAAACTTATCAATAGATAAAGTAAAATCATATTCCCTCCGTCTTGAAACGTTTTTAGCACCTAAAAAAATAAAATAATATAACTTTTTTTTTTGTTTTTGTATTAAAATAATTAAATTATATACGTTCTGGCATTTGAGTTTTGGAAACCTTCGATATGTTATTATCATCACGCTATTCGATTGCATCTTTTTTCTTACTGTATTATTTTGGTGGTTGCATACGTTTAACTACAGAACAAAATTGGTTTTTTTTGGTTTGGATTTTTACCTTAGTTCTAAAGAAGAAATTGGTTTCATATGTGTTTGTTGGAGTGTTTGGTTTCAGTTTCTCACGAGTCCTGATTTTGCTTATTTTGGAGACTGTGGTTTGAGCAGTATAAAATCTTCTCAGAATTCTTTTTGTCATTAGAACATCTGCATTAGAGATCTATAGAGAGGTTTATACAAATTTAAAAAAAAAAATATATAAAATAACAAAAAGTTTAAAGAAGAAGTTTAATGAGACGAATTTGTATCGTCATTATAGCACGGATTTTACGCCATATAACGGTTTATGATTGGTCTGATAATTTTTTCATTTTTTATTTTTTAGAAAATAAATTAAAAATAAAATAAAAAATAAAATAAAAAAGAAATTAATAAAAAAATATTTTTATAAACTCAAAGAAAGATTCATTGATGTAGATGCTAGGGAGGATGATTTTTTTTCTTAAGTTTATTTACTATATTTTTTGTATCAATTGAGTGTAGATTGTGGTTATTTATCTGTATTTTTTATAGCTTAATTTAGTTTTATGGTTGTCTCCAGAGACTTGAGTTCTGCTCGTTTTGTAGTTTACCAACATAGAGTGAATGAAATTTAGCGTAAGAAAAAAAAGAATAGAGAGGCCTGCTATTGCTTTTTTCTTTTTTTTACTTTAAAAAGGAGTAATCTATGAAATTGGTCGTACATGTGGCACACGTATGCTCAACCGTATTCATAATGCCATTTGTTGAGAAGATCCCTCCATTAAGTATTCTGCAACTTGCAATCCATACACAAATTCGTGTATATACATATATTTCATTAATCATTTCAAAAATACCTACGTTTGAATAATTAAACCAGGAAACTATTTTTTCCTCTCTGAAGCCTAACCAACTGGATCAAACATTCGTCGTATTATTGAATTGTTGAAATTGGAAGTTATTCTTTCCAAACATATTACTATTATCAGCCAATCACAAGAGATCATAGCAAGCGGTGTGGAAACATTCCAAAGCCTCTTTATCATAGAAAAATACCCAATCCAGCACCAAAAATAAATAAATTATTAATTAGTTATATAGGGTTTATGATAGGATCTATAACTTAGCTTCATGATTTATATACCTTTATAATGTTTTATATCATTCTCAAATGATGTTTTGTAGTTACCAAAGCCAAACTTAGCATAACCTAATATTTTTTTTTCCTAAAACCATCTCTAAGTTACTCTAACTCTATTGTCCTATTTATTTTAATCTGCATTTTGCTGTTATTTTTGTTTCAACCCCATTTTAATCTATAAAATAAAGAAAAATTAGAATGATTCTAAATGTATTACTTCATTATTTTTTATTGATTATTCTATTTTGAAGTAAGAAATAGAATATGATTGAAGTAAAATTCAACTGTATGTTACCTTATAAAAAACAGTATTACATATATATTGGAGATGCCCTAAACAAATATAATAAAGATAATAACAAATATAATTCAAGACTTCACACCATTCAAAATAATAAATAATCATGAAGTGTATGAAGGATCAAGTATATACTAGCTTGTTTTGAAAATACGAGAGATCACTATTCAATATACTTTTTTCATCGAACATACAAGATATCTACGTCAAAAAGAGACTTATGATACAACGGAATGAATATTACATATAATCAATCTAAAACAGTTCTGTGACAAGAAATTCTGTGAGCATTCTTTTGTCGTGATTATATTGATACATACGTGGAAGGAAAAAAAATACATATCTGGTTTGATTTCACGTGGATATCCACATGTTTCGACCATATTTTACCAAATAACTTCACTCATGTGAACATATTGTCGATCTTTCCAAAAAAATAAAACAAAAGGAAAGTGAAAAACGAAAGCATACAAGCGACCATCAAATTTTCGATGATTCTATTCTATAAGGATACAAATATATTTGAGTATTGGAATTAGAACTAAAGTAATTCATTAGACCCAAAAAAACTAAAGTAATACACAGGTATATAGGAAAATGCAACTAAAATGTTAGGACTAACAAAAAAAAACTCTAAATAATTGAGGACAAATACAGATAATAATACTGGTGTAAGCGTGTACATAAATATTGAGCGTGTGGGTGTGCCTACGAAATAGGAGGTACTGTGGGTCTCACGGTTCGCGAGTGCGCGTGGGGCTCGTCCCTACAAAATTAATTATATAGAATAAACAATTAATAATATTTACAAAGAAGTAAATGAAAACAAGTATGTTAAAACGAAATTTAGTTGTACTATAAGACTGTTATTCTCCTGGCTATTACTGTACAAGTAATAATTAGAAGCAATGCCATGCTGCCCTAATATATACGAAAGAAAAGGACAAACTAAAACCATTATAATGTCTAAGACAGTGAGTGCATATTGAGGGAATACAGTAATAAACAATTGTGATTGTCCTATTTTTTTCTCGGTTGTGCTTTTCCTATTTAATTTCTTACTTTTTGATTTTCAGATTAAAAATGATTTTAGAAACAATAAAATTAAGAAGAATAATGATGGTTGCGTTAATGAGTAGTGGCGTGAGGGTTGTCATGTCAGCTAGAACAGGCAAAAAAATAGAATGTGGGAGACAGCCTTTGCCCCTTTACACATTTTTAAGCTCTGTTCTTTGTTTTCTAAAAAACACAATAGTACACAGTTAAAATTGCGGGCCCTGTGTTTAATCTATTTGATTTAGATTTTCAACAGCTTCATTCATATAGTTAAAATCTATCAGAATGTTTTGTTTATTTGTTATAGCATTAAGGATTTTTTGGCCCAATTTTTCGTAACCCCTAACCCCATGAAGGCTAATGGCCAATAGGTAATTCAGTTGTATGGTGAAAAATTGGTTATTTAAAACATATCGGACGCATGTGATGAACTTATGGTTTATCATTTTATGAAACAAAAGTGATGAAAAGTGATAACGTTTATGATGCATGCCGATATGTTTATGATATATCAATTTTTATTTTTGAAAAATTTTTAATCTTCAAAATCTAAAACTATAATCGTTTATCTAATTGATCATATGAATGGTTTATATTGTTTAGTGATTGGACGTCATAAGTATTTTAGGGTTTTGATTTGAATCAGTAAATTGTGTTAGATTTTAATAAATCCCATTTAAAAAAAATCTCTACAATTATAATAGGTTGAGTTTTTTTTTTAACTTTCCAAAACTATAGTTTTTTTTTTGATGATACAAATCAACAAGTTTTCAATAAATATATTACTGCACGGAACAACACAATATACACCCACATACATTATCTATGTTTATAAGAGAAAAGATATATCCTATTTGATCATACTTTTATTTGGTTAAATATATATTAGATTGAAATCTAAAAAGTTTTTTTCTTTTTGATTGAATTAGTAATAGGTTCTTGCTTTAGAAGAATTATATATATAAAAAAATTATTGCAACATTTTTTAACTGTTATAGCAACAGCCAGAAAAATTAAATTTTGAACCAAAACGCATTAAATCGTTGAACGATTGACGAGTAGTAATGTAGAATTGGTGATGATGATGTTGCGAATTATTCCAACTTCCAACTTTTTGAAAAGTTGTATAGAGGAGATAGTGAAACTGAATTGTGTAAATGATTCTTGCGTTGGCGCCACTGTAGACAGTTGATTGCACCACAGTTTTCATGAGAATTTGATAGCGAAAAAATAAAAATAATTTAAAATTTAATTCCCAATTCAATATCATAACCAAAGAGTGAGTACCTTAAAAATATTCCAGTATATACCAAAGTAACAAATTTGATTTATGATCGAAAAATAACATCACTAATGTACATAATTCCGTACCTAAATCCATTTTTATTAAATTATCTTTCACATTTCTATAAACTTATAACAACAGAAATCTAATAGAGAGATACCATACTAAAATTTCTCAAGTGTGGTGGTTCCCACAACCAAGGGGAATGAGATAGCTATCTACCTATATTTATATCTCTACAACTTCACTCTTTTTCCTCAATCAAACACACACAAACACTCTCATTCCATCCCCATCGTCGTCTGATTCAAAGCTCAGTTCCAATGGCGGACAACACCGATAACAGGAGAGCGTTATGGGGAGTTCCGGAGAAGCTTCAGCTTCACATAGCGATGCTCACGTTGCAATTCGGTTACGCCGGATTCCACGTGGTCTCGAGGGCTGCTCTTAACATGGGAATCAGCAAACTCGTCTTCCCTGTTTATCGTAACATCATAGCCTTGCTTCTTCTCCTTCCCTTCGCTTACTTCCTCGAAAAGTAACCTTTTTACTAAAACCCTTTTTCTTTCTATTTCTAGTGATTAACTAAATAAGTTAATAAATTTAATTACCAAACTTGTGTTATTTAGGAAGGAGAGACCAGCGATTACTCTCAACTTTCTCATCCAGTTCTTCTTTTTGGCACTCATCGGGTATATATATTTATATTTCTCACTTTGATATTTTCAATAACAAAATTGGACGACTATTAATGAACATGTTATTGAATTATTACACGACACAGAATAACAGCGAATCAAGGGTTTTACTTGTTGGGGCTGGACAACACTTCACCAACATTTGCTTCTTCCATGCAAAACTCTGTTCCCGCCATTACTTTTCTCATGGCTGCTCTTCTCAGGCATTGATCTATCACTCTTTATCTCGCGTTTCAATTATGAAAAAGAAACAAAAATATATTTTAAAACTCATGGACAGCTACGACACATAACGAACCCCTTTAATAATTTTGTTTTTGACTTTGTCAACGTAGCAGAAACCTACCATAATTGGATTGTATTATACGTAGACAACATTTACTTCCATTTCCGATTAAATTACAAAATAATGATAGTAACCAATGTGATCATAATAGTAACAACACTGTTTATGTCATGTATGTAAAAAACAACACAGGATTGAGAAAGTTAGAATAAACAGAAGAGACGGTATCTCCAAAGTCTTAGGAACAGCTCTTTGCGTAGCCGGAGCTTCCGTCATTACCCTTTACAAGGGTCCCACCATCTACTCTCCGACTAGCCACCTCCACGCTCAGCTCCTCACAACCAACTCCGCCGTATTAGCGCCACTTGGAGACGCCGCACCGAAAAACTGGACTCTTGGTTGCATCTACCTGATTGGTCACTGTCTCTCCTGGTCCGGTTGGCTCGTTTTTCAAGCTCCGGTTCTTAAATCTTATCCGGCGAGGCTCTCCGTTACGTCTTACACTTGTTTCTTCGGAATCATTCAGTTCTTGATCATTGCTGCTTTCTGTGAAAGAGATTCTCAGGCTTGGGTTTTTCACTCCGGCTGGGAGCTTTTCACCATCCTTTACGCTGTTAGTATTTTTTTACACTGTACTTATTAACTATTATGATTTTAACCCCTGTAGTTTAAAATTGACTGATTTAGTCCTGTCGTTTTGAAATTCACAGGGGATAGTGGCGTCTGGAATCGCGTTTGCGGTTCAGATTTGGTGTATTGACAGAGGGGGTCCAGTCTTCGTTGCTGTTTACCAACCTGTTCAAACTTTGGTCGTTGCCATTATGGCTTCGATTGCTTTAGGAGAAGAGTTTTACTTGGGCGGGTACGTAAAACGAATAAACCATATAAAAGGGTGCTTAACAATAATTTAAATAATTATAAGGAGCGAAACGTGAATTCTAAACTATTTCGACACGTGCCTGTTTTCTATTGGCAGAATTATTGGAGCTGTGCTGATCATAGCGGGACTCTACTTTGTGTTGTACGGTAAGAGCGAAGAGAGAAAGTTTGCGGCTCTTGAGAAGGCAGCGATCCAGTCTTCCGCGGAGCATGGTATCGAGCGTGCACCCGTTTCTCGCGGCTCCATCAAGTCGTCCATCACAGCTCCACTGCTCCATCAGTCAACGGACAACGTTTGACTAATCGAGTTTCTCTCCAGCTAATAATTACAAATGCCATTACCCAATTAAAAGGGAACAATGGTGTGCCGTTGTGTTTTATGACTTTCGTGTCTGCTTTTTTTCTTTTTCGTTCTTTATTTTAGTTTTTTTTTTCTTAATATTAATTACCTAAGAAAGGTTTTTGAGGGGAAACAAAAAAGTGGATGAGACATCATTGTTCATGAGGATGGTGGTGAAGATGACGATGATGATGGTGATAATGAATACTATGTGGTAGCTTTGGATTGGGACTTTTCAATATATTATATTTGGCTGATATATTAGTGCCATTTCATTACATTTCTTGTTGGTTTATTTTTGCTTTTCTATCATCAATAGAATGTTATAATTTGCATTTATGGTTTCTATTATTGATCACTGTCAGGATATTCAATTTGGATCGGTTCATCTGAATTCAAGTAAAGAAAGGGATCGATCTTTAAAAAAATGATTTAATATTCAAGAATCCAAAATTTTGAGCTTGAATTTTAACCAAATGTACTAAAAGTTCAAAAACTGAATTAAACTTTTTCTGTGGATATCTAATATCTTGTTCTCTTTATATGCCACCCATCGTCATTAAGAAACTTATTCACCTTACGTCAGAGGTAGTGCATCAACGAGTTTGGGCATCGAACGAAATAGTTATACATGTCAGTGGGTAATGCGGATTCAAGATTTGGTGTTTGCATCAACAATTAGGTGGAGAAAATTTGGGCCAAAACATATTTTTGGGCCGATCACAAACTAGCGCCACTTTATGTAATGTACATTGCCATGTAGAGTAAGACACGCTAGGGTTACACATGAAGTTATTAACACAGAGGCCGAGGTAAGATGAAAAGAGATGACAACAGCCAAAAAGGAAAAGGAAAAAAAAAAAAAAAAACCACAACAAACAAGACAATAGTCAAGTCCACAGGAAACAGAGACATATGCAGTCTTAGCATCGACCGTTACACAACGTAATCTCACGTATTCATTGAACAGATACATTGCACTTCTCATATTCCCCATGACACATTTTGCATTCGAAAGAACAACTGTCGTTTGTTTATGTTTTTAATGTGGTAAGAATCTGCTTTTACACTACAGACAAACCACATGTATATGTACATATATAACACGGAGCTGATGTATATTTACACATGATGTACTTTACACATATTCCTAGATCACAGTGACTATCTTATGTATGTATATTGTATATGATAAGGCCTTAATAATTAAGAGTTTTAGTTAAACCTCAAAGTGGGGAATGAAAGGAATCCCAATTAGAATAGCCACCGGAAATACAAGTATTAAACGGAGATATATCATCATCCCCTTCATGAACCCACGGAAACCCTAACGACATTGTAGCTTCTTCCCATATAGAAGAATCATCCGTTACCGGCAAATCAACGTTCATATGTTCCCATGATATCTCCTCTCTTGTTCC
>KE154279.1:337160-371938 GCA_000411075.1 Sisymbrium irio | reverse complement strand
TTTTCTTTCTCCTTCTTCAGAAAAGGTTCTCTCAACTCCCACATGCTTGGAGTTTTCAAACCAGGTCCGTATTGCCCAATCAATTCACACATTTCATCGAAAGAAGGATAAGTGAGAGCGTTGAAAGTAAGACCTGCATCGTAGAACCACCTAGCTATACCAAGGCAGACCATATTTCGTTGCTCTTTATTACAAGCACCGAAGATACCTTTTCTCTCTTGCCTTCCCTGTAGAATATCTCTTGGAGGAGCAGTGACATATTTATCCATAGGTCCTTTGGTTTTCTTCCTTTTCTTCGCTAGTGCTGCTTGAGCTGATGGTTCTCCTTCATCATACTCATCGTATTCACCATAGTCAGGTTGATGTGCCATATCACGAGCTGCTTTTGCAGCTTCCTTTTCCATCAGGTGGTCACGAACTATTTTCGCAACCCAGTCGGGAACGAGTTTGCAATTTGTGGCATCTCTATAACCACCAACCAAATGCTTTTTGAGACGAGTTATTCCACCGCTGTAGATGTTGCAGCAGTAATTACACTTCCACTTGTTGCTGTTGTTCCCAACAATAGTTCCAAACTTCCTACATGGATCCACTTGTCTGCCTTTGCCACTGCCATTGCCATCACCTTGATTTGTATTAGCTTCACCGTCAGACATGATGAAACTGCAAGAAGAAGACAACATGTAAACAACGAGTTTAAACTTAGAATCATACAAAAACGTATACACGTAAACATTAAAATTAGAAACATAAGAAACAGAGAAATAGAGCCATGTGATCAGTAAGCTACTAGGACATGATTTACTCAATCCCTAACCACAAAAACGCAGAAAAGAAGAGAAGAGAGAATATAGGCAGAGAGACATACCTGAGAAGAAGAAACGCAGAAACGCAGAGAGGAGCAGAGTCGCAGAGAAGAACATGTTTATTTTTTTTAACTCTTTTCTGCAGCCACGATCATATATTTTACGTAACTTAGGGTTAATAAGGGTTATAATCAGTAATAATAGATTAGATAAGAATTTAAAAGACTTAAATACCCACAAACAACGTAGAAGATTATATTGCACTCGCCTTACGATATAGCGCGCCTTGCGCATTTTGTGAAATAGCACATAATAGCGCTCGTAATCTAATGAATCCTTGCCATAAGTTTTAATGGCGACAAAGTCTGTGACATGCGCCATATGCGCCATGGCGCGCGACATTGCGTGATTTTTCAAACACAGTTGGTTACTATTTACAGACACTTGAGTATTTCAATTTTCCATTATTGTGTGATCAAATGGAAAACTTATGGCTGATACATTCAGAGATATGAGACTCAGAGACCAGGTACATACATTTGACTTTATCTTTGGAAAAAGACAGAAAATGTGATTTTGCTAGTTCTGTATTAGCTTTTACGTTTTGTGATTTCAAAATATGGCAAGCATTACCATATAGCCATTGAAATATAAAAGGACGGACCCAAACATCAAAACAAGACTTTACTCGAACAAGGCAGGCACATGATTTTTTAATTTATTGAGATTCTGTTAACGAATAACTGATGTCTGATATATTCAGAGAAAGTAAAGAGACTTGTCATTCTGTTTTGACTTATCTATGAAAAGGTCGAGAAATTATCAATACTATCGAGATCCAAAGCTTAAGACTCTATACAAATCTTGTATCACACGGCACACATCACAAGCTGAAAATTTCTTTTTTTCTCTTCAATTTTAAGGAAAAAACCTAGAGGCAAAAACTTCAAAAGTATTCGAATCCCGTTGGGGCAGAAATGTAAGGATCAGAATTTAATAGCTCAGAGACGTAAAAATGATGCACAAACAAAAAAACCAAAATCAAGAAAAGTCTATGACGCTTCGAGTTTCCAGACCCTCTTATATGCTTGTACTTAGTCTTGTATAAACAAGAGGCAACAGCAGTGGCAGAAAGCGCTAAAGCGGCTCCTAAGAAACCATCGAACTCATCGTCTTCGTAATTGCAAAACCATATTTTCAAGATCGGGTAAGCAGAGAGGCTGATCACGTTCGAGGTTACAACCGACTCTGAGTATACTACGAGCCCCACAACCCCCACCCAATATATCTGCCACGCAGCAGCTTGGCCAACCATAGTCATAACGTACACAATCTTCCCTTTAGAGAAACTATCCATCTCCCTCCTCAGATCATGATTCTCGCCGGAGATGAAAACGGCTGCCACGGTGGCAAAGAGAGACGAGAATATCAGTAGTGCCAAAACGTCTGCGAAGATAGGTTTTTCGTTGCGACTTGAGATGATAATGTCAAATATTCTCTGCATGTTGCAGAGAAGAAAGGAGAAAGTGAAAGCGGCTAATATAGCTGACCATTCACCTCCGATATAGGAGGAGAGAGTGGTGATGGCTAGAGTGTATATGAGAGAGATGACAATCCATATGTTATATTTGATTTTGTTGACGATGCTTGCTAAGATGGGTGTGAAGTAGAGTCGTGTCCCGTCGAGGAGAAGGAATCTCGTGAAAGGTAACTCGAGTTTACCTTTGACGTATAGTTTTGCCTGAACCACCATGATTACGCCGGTACAAATGTAGAGTATGGAGAGGGAAGATCGATTGGAAGTAGTGAGAAGTTGATTGTGTTTTTTTGAGGAGAGGAGGAAGAAAGGGAGAATGAGGAGAGGGAATCCAATGACCTGGAGGAGAGGCTGACTCCAGATGCCGTCGTGGAGGCTCAGGTAAACAGTGCTGTTAAATGACCCTGGTAAAAGCTTGAGCTGGCTCCGCCACTGCTGGTAAATGTTGTGGTGGTGGTGGACGGTCTCGAGGAGTCTGGCGATGGATTGACCTGTAATAACGAAGATGATGCAGGTGATGATGGTAGGCCACTTGATGGGTTTCCCGTTTCCGTTGATGATCAGTGTGGTTGTGTCAGGCTCCATATTGATTAGTTGTGCTGCATTCACTCAGAAGAAAAGAGAGACAAGATTAAGATTTAACTATAGTTGCACACACTGATGTGTGATGAAGAACCTGTGTACCTTGTGGATTTGTCTCCATTGACTTTTGGCTGAATACTCCCTGTGATTTCTTAGTTTTTAGAGCCTGTTTGGAAGTGAAACTATAATCACTAGCAATGCTCTTGTGTTGTGTGTATTTGTTATTTTCGTGAAGATGATCGCTGTTGTGTTTTCTTTTTGATAACAAGGCAGAAACCTCCGACCCGACATTCAAAAGTTTCGAATGAAGAATGAAGAGTGGGATGATTAATGTTTGGGAAATCTAGAAATTAAATTGGTTTTTGTTTTTTAATAGAGGGTTGACTTTGACGCCGCAAAGGTTTCAAACCATGTGTATCAATCAGTGCGGCTTTTGAGCATGTGGATTATAGCTGTTCTAACCACCACAAATATTATACTTCGAAACTTCGAGTAGTCAACTCAAACAAAAAGCTTTGATTTGACACGAGGAGGGTCAATGTTCGAACCTTGTTTACAACATGCACAAAAAAAAGGACACAATTCTGTCATTCCCTGAATAAGGAAAATGTAAAATTTCTGGTGAACTGAATTTGTGTTTGTAAAGTTATATTTGTACGATTTGAAGCGTGCTTAGCCTATTCTAAGTCAAGCAAAAGAGCATGAAAACAAGACAGAAGATAAGGACACCAAAGAATTATCCAGTGAAGAGAGAGTATATTTGTGTTTCTCTCTTGAGGACCTATACATACATCAATAAAATCGAGATCGAAGTGTAAAGACTTTATACACGTCTTGTATCACACGGCAACATCACAAACACACGCCGGACACATTAATTGTTTAAACACAAAATAGCTCACACGATTAAAAATCACAAACACACGCCGTACACATTGATTAGATCTGTTTTAAACGTTGTCAGTGAAGCAAGAAAACTTATCTTCGTGCCACAGAGTTTCTAGGTCTTATTTCTATAACAGATTTAGATGGAAGCACAGTCACCATTCTTTGGTTGATAACTCAAGACATTGTTGATTCGAGAAAAGGACCGAGGTCATTGGAACGTTGAGTACTCTAACATTTTTATACTATGATAAAGGGTCCTCAAAAAGTATATTATGATTTCTTATCATTTTTATGCTATTGAGATTTTGAGTACTTTAACATTTTTATACTATGATAAAGAGTCCTCGAAAATTATATTATGATTTCTTATCATTTTTATGCTATTGAGATTTTGTATATAAAACTATATACTTGCTCCAACCTCAGTTGACTAAAACTAATTTAAGGATTGACATACATATCGGAAAAACCTTGTCTGCATGAGTTTCCAATTAAGGATGGACAGGTACGACAGAGGATAAGCCCCAGGGTCCTCATCTAACAAAACATACCATGACTTTGTTGCGAGCTAAAGTCTAACTGTGAGATTTTGTTGACGGAAAACTGATGAAATAACCCCTCTATATATTCCACACCATCGTCTTCCTAAGTTTCTCTCATTCTCCTGTCGTGTAAAGCGTAAACTGTAAAGAAGGAAAAAAAATCACCTTTCTATCTTTTTAAAAATAATTTCCTTCATGTAAATTGATTCAAATTTTGCACTTCCACCAGAATAAGGGTCGGGAGCTCGCATTTAGAGTTTTCGATATAAAATCAGAAAAGGAGACATTGATTGACACAATTAGACCAACATGCAGAAACGATTAAGCAAGAGATTTATCGACAGAAAACAATCAAAGGATCAATTTACAAACAAACTTCTTCTTTTTTGACAAAGGAAAAAGTAAAATAAAATATTACTAGCTGGTAATCTCGTCGTTGTTCCTCTTCTCTTTGCGAAGCCTATAAAAGTAAGAAACAACGCTGAGAAAGGCACACGCTAATGCGCCTCCTTTGTAAGCATCGAACTCATCATTCCCGAAATCAAAGAACAGAACCGCAAGAACCGACACGATTGGCCACGTACAGACACTGATCACATTCGAGAACATGCTCGAGACAGCGAACACAAGCCCTACCAACCCAACCCAGTAGACCTGCCACGCTACTAGTTGACCAATCATAGCCAGAAGATACGCTTTCTTCCCCTCGGGAAACCCACGAACTTCTGTCTTCACAACGTGATGCTCGCCAGTAATAAACACGGCAGACAAGAAGATGATGGTGGCGAAGATGGACGAGAAGAATATCAACTCGAAAACGGAGGCGAAGCTAGGCTTCCTGTTGGTGGCTACGTCGCGTTTTGAGATGACATTCTCGAATACGTTCTGGGCTCCGGTGACGATATAGGAGAAAGAGAAGGCAGCGAATATAGCTGATAACACACCCGTACGGTATCTCACTTTATCATCCTCTGGTTCTCCGGGGAAGGAAGAGTTGAGAGTGAGAGAACCCGCCGCGATGGCGAAAATGAGAGACATAACAATCCATCGGTTGAATTTGAATTTCTTTACAACGAAGGATAAGATAGTGGTGAATAAGAGCTGTGTTGTGTATATGAGTGTGAAAACGTTAAAGGGTATCTCGAGTTTGCCTTTGGTGTAGAGTCTTGCGTGAACCACCATGGCAATGCCAATCGCAGGGTACAGTATGGTTAGGAATCTGAGAGAGGTTCGATCAGAAGAAGGAGGAAGTTGGTTCGGTTTCCTAGGGTCGGGATAAAGGAGGAAGTAGAGAGGAGTATGGAGGAAGGGGAATCCGATGACCTGAAGGAGAGACTGAAACCACATGGCTCGGCGTTTATTGGTTGTGTGGAGGTAGTAGAAGTTCTCGAGGAGTTTTACAGTGGATTGACCTGCTATGACGAAGATGATGCAGATGATGATGGTAGGCCATTTTATGGTGTTTGTCCGGTTCGATGTGCTGGTTTGGTTCATCAGTGTGGTTGAACGATGTTCTTCGTTCGGTATCTGCACAAATTGTTCTACGTACGCCAGACAACCATAATTAACGAAAATGAAAAAACATGACTATGTTTCTTTTGGTACAAATTGTATTTTACTGAAACACTCGAATACTTTGATTGGAGAAATACTTGAGTTGATCAGATTTTTTGCGAAAACAGTCGTAAAGTGCTACAAAATATTAACAAGCCAATTTTAATGATCGAGGTAAATCGATCACGTATTCAAAATATTCAAGCATTTATATGGTATTACCATTTTAATATATGAAAATGGTATATATATTATTCATTTTCATCACCAACAATTACTTGATAGAATAACATGCCTACCTCGTGGTTTGGTTTGCATCGGCGCCTGATTATATCCCATGATTTACTGAGTTCTAAGGATGTCGGAGATTCTTTCGATTTTGGACAGCCTTTTGTTTATTGCGTCTCTATGAAGATGATCAGTGTGTTGTGTTTTCGGATGGCGCTTTGCATATATATATATACACACAAAGTGTGGTTGATTTGGAAGTGGACTTTGACGGCGTAATGGTCTGAGTTGGTTTTGGTTACACCTTCGCAAGCAACCAGATATTTAATTCCATATCATTCTTAATTAGATGGAGTTTCGTATTAATTAAGGATGATTTTGACTCCGATATCTAACATTTCCAGCAAAGAAGAAGAAACCCTGTCTCTGCGTCGTGGGAAAGAGTTTCTAGGTATCTAAGTAGAATTTATTCCTTTAGTAGAATTAAATGAAATCATAGTCATTATTGTTTGGTTAACAACTCAAGTTAACTGTTGACCGGCGACAAGGACTGAACTCAGTCCTTTGACCTTGAGTACTTTAACCTTTTTATTCTTGGGTCAAGGGTCATTTATAATTTTAAGAATCCGATGGCATTATTAGTTTAATTCTAATTTTTCATATGAAAAGTCATTTGCATTTTACAGTTTTGCTAGTTTCTTCGTCATCAAACAATTAAGAAAACATTTAGAAGACTTATTCAACTTCATACGTTCTGGATTGGAATTACAGGAAGGCTTAGTATCCACAATATATTTTGTTAATTGTGGGTATTATCATCTACATTTCTTCATTGGAAAGAGTTGTTCATATCGCTTTCGGTCTAACACTTCATGAGATTTGATGTGACGCTCATATATGACAGCTACTATATGGTCATTTGGCATGTAAAACGATGGACCATACATGAATCAAGTGTCCTCAACTCTCGAGCAAAATAACTCCGATCAGCCGATCACGAGCAGATGCTTAACTAGCAACTAAGGTATATGTTAAAGCTTCATTAAAATCACCCGATAGAAGAAGCAGAACAAGAAGTAATTTGACTCATGGAATTAAACACACCACTAGGCTCACTCTGTTAAACCCTAATGACATACACGTAAAGCGGTTATCCATACCGGAACCAGACGGTGAACAAACAAGCAACTGACTCCAGACCAGCGTCTCATATTGATTGACCCAATGGTTCGACAAAACCATTGAGGCAGTCCATAGTTTCACATATCCAAAGAAACTGACACTGACACCATAACCTTATATGGCAAGCAACCAACACTAACTTTTCACTATATGAGTTGTGCCAGTGTTCACATTATCTGATTCAGTGAACATCTCTAAGTACTTACCAAAATCCAGAATCGTGAATGAATGTTATAACTTATGTAACTCAGGAAGCACCACCACTGTAAAAAAACTATCAAAATCGTAAAATACCACTAAAATTACCATAATTTACAAGGACATTACACTTTAGGAACTTTTCAGATTAATTGTCATAAATTTTCGTATATTTAATTACTGACAACGCGAACATTATATATATAGCAAACGCAGAAGAGAGAGAGAGATTCAAGAACTTGTATGTACCATCACTAGGAAGAGGAAGGGAAGACATCTTTGACAGCAGAAGCAGCAGTCAAGTAATTGAGTGTATTCCTCAACGTCTCTCTTTCCCTCTTTAACCTCGCCGCCGTATCCTCCAGTTCCAGCAACGCTTGCTGCTCTCTCGGCGCTCCTTCGAACGTGCTCCCGACAAAGAACGAAAACGGCGTCGGAAACTGATTCCTCCTCAGCTCTTGCACTTCCTTCTCTGCCTTCCCGTTCAATCTATTCGACAAACGAATCACTTCCTTCATCAGAACCTCAACTTCGTTCGCCAACGCGTCAAGATTCTCTTCCCCTGAGGGACGATCCTCAAGCCACGTCACCTCCGCGACAAGGTAAGGTTTCGTTCGGACAAGATTCGTGACGCGGAACCTCTCTTGTCCTTTGCATATTAGGAAGAACCTATCGTCCACGAGACGCTCGTGCTTGACGACCTCGCCGACGCATCCTACTTCTGCTGCGGAACCGGAGACGGCGTCGGAGTAAACGACACCGAACCGGAGGTCGGACTGGAGGAGCGTGTGCATCATGATACGGTAACGGAACTCGAATATCTGGAGAGGTAAGATCGCACCGGGGAAGAGAACTAGTGGGAGTGGGAAGAGAGGAAGCTCGACGACGTCATCTGACTTCGGAGGGTTCGCGTTGTGATGCTTCTCGGAGAAAGATGACGACGAACATCGGAAGGAGCTTAGTTTACACCGCCGCCGGAGATTACTGCTACGTAAAAAAACGGTCGGTGGTAGAGATGAGTGAAACGGAGGCTTGGATTTGAAGGAAGGAGACGGAGATAACGAAGTCGTCGAAGATGGTGAAGTGACTGTGTTGTGTGTAAGCGCCATTACAGAGCAAAGTGACGAAACAAAAATAAAAACACAACTTTACAAAATTTCTTATTTGAATTTTATGTTATTCAAATAAATAAAGATTGTAGTAATTGGCATGTCACGACTACATACGAGTGATTGCGTTTTTGGTGGATAATAAACGAGAGGAGAGGAAGACGTTGTGGATGTGGTTTTGAATATCCCACGGGTTGAGTGAGACTTTTCATGTTATCCATTTAGATTGTTGGTTCAAAATGCCACGTGCTCTTTATATGATTAATGTTGAACTTAGGTTATGCAAAATCACATAATTAAAAAGAAGTTTTAAGCTTGACTGAAATTCGTAACAGTCACTAGAAGAATTGAAATCCGACGCGAGAAATTAATAACCAAACTGCTTAGACTTGAAGCCCATTAGTTGGAGTTATGAAAACCAACCACTCGTACATGGCCCATCTGTATCTCAAGAGCACACCGAAAGAATTTCAGTAAATCAAAATCAATTGAAGATAATAAATTAATAAGGGCCCATATAAGCCCATAATATAAATTGGCTCCACTACTCTGGAAAGTGACCTCATCTAAATGGGTAATAGGTTTTTCTATCATAAATGATCTATGTAGAATGGGCCACAAAGGCAGCCACATGATTATTTCACTGAAGTTTATTTCATTAACAAGAATACATTTTCCAATAAAGAAAAGAAAGAAACATCATAAATTAGGCTGAAGTTGAAACTAAAAATGGGAACCTCTAATCAATGGGAGATTAGGAGACCAATAGAAAGTGTAGTAGAATAAAGACGAGATCAAGGCACGTGGGCTTTGGAATCGTTTGTCTATGTTGCGACAAAACCACTCTTATGCAAGTTCAATCGATATTAATTTACAGAAACAAAGCAAGTCATCGCTTTCGTGGGAAAACGAATCAGTGCTTTCATCTCAAAGTATTGCCAATAATAAATGAATGTTTATATATATAGCTTTGGACAAAGCATATGCAATGTTGTTTTTGTCGTACGATATACTTTTATTAGTTTGAGATTCCACTCATTGGTGTTTTGTGGTGATTCTTATTTAGAAATATTATTTATAAAAAAACCTAACATATTCTAAATTTTTGCATTTATCTATATGGGCGGATGATTTTGAGAGCTTTTTCCCCCTCACACACACAAAGAAATTAAATAGATTGTATTGTAATTTTTCGGGTTTTTACTCTTGCTAAGGGTTTTGTTTTACCCTTCTGGTGTTATTTTTGTGAGTTATGCTTTTTCCATTAGTTTTTTTTTCTCGTGTATATCAATGTTTTAAACCAGTTTCTATATAACTTTCTGTATCTTTTAATTGTATACTCTTTTTACTTTTAATAAATTAGCTTAGGAAAATAAACTTACATTGTAAATATTTCATACATATACTGCTAGTTGTATCCCCTGAAAATGTAATAGCTATTTCATCTCATCAACTGTGCGTACTCCCATCATTTCTATTCAACTACAATTAGTTTTGACCACACACTCCACAAAACACCTAATATGTAAACAGGTTTATATGTTGGCGCGGGATCTATAATATAAATATTTAGCGGACAGAAAAATGTGATGTGTATTCCAACTCAAAAGCATCTTAAAAGTCCACATTAACACTCCATAATAATATATGGCAGTTAGTATTCTTTTAAAGACTTTCAAGATTTTTGGAGAATGATTGCCAAAATGTGTTTATGATGGAGGCTTTGGGTTATAGCTTTTGTCCAGAACTTTAAATTTAAACAATTGGGTACATTCCGAAACCTTCAATTCATGTCGACAACCGAAAAGAAAAACCAAAAAGAACAAAATACTATTACAGATATATGTATATATATTATATTTATATTTATAAATAGACACTGTATATGTACATTCTTGATTGACATAAAAAGACCTCTTTATAAGAAAAAACAAAACAACACGTTATTAATGTTTGACAAAATAGAAAGTAAACACAACGGAACAGCTCCCCTTTACGATGATTGGTAAGAAGATCAAAGCCTCATTGGAATTTATTTAGTTTTCACATCCATAGGTAACATAGGCTATAGTATAATCTATTGTTATAGTTTATTATTATTGGAGAAATACTCTAATCAAATAATATAAATATGAGAATTATAAATTTATTTCTTTAAAATTAAATTTAGATTTGACTACAGAAGCAGATCATCGCATCTTTAATTTAGCTTTAGTGAGTCGGTCAAGTTTGTTTATCCGTTAATTTAGTCTGTGGTTAACTAATTAAAGAGATAAAGACAAAAATAAGTGCGGGTAAACCAAATACAATGCAACATCTCATTTCATCCAACAACTGATTCCCCAAAATATATATAGCGAAAAACAAAAAAAATCGATGGATATATCAATAAGTTACATAAGTAATTTCTAATTACTGTGAAAATAATACCTCAAAGGATCATCAGAGTAATATAATGAATGAGTATCGCCGGACTCAAATTAAAGAACCAAATATGTAAATGGTACGTCTCGTCTCTTCGACTAATTCAAAGGGTCAAAAATTGTTTTGCCAAATTTGTGGAGAGTGTAGTGAAACTCGTTGCTGCACACGGTAACCATTTTTAGGCAGACACAGTGAAGATCTCGAATCAAATCCCTTGGGCTCCGTATCTTCATTGTCCCAATCAAATTTATTTCTCTCGTCTTTCTCTTGAATTTTATTTTCACATCCACCATAATATTATAATTACGAAATATAAGTTACGTACAGGTAATGTTTAACGTAAACAGGAACGTCTATAACTTAGCCGTAAGTTTTATTTTTGTCGACCTTGTTTGATCAAAAACTAAAAAATTAAGGATCATGCATGGTATTTATAATATTATGGTGACGTGAATATAGTAAAAATAATTGGTTAGTATGTGTCAGTTTTCAATATATTATGCGTGTTTTATATATTTCAAATAAAATGCTTCCTGATCTTTTTAATTCATCTTTTACTAACAATAAGGAGGACATATTTTTTAAAAATATAGTAGGATTCGATGTAATGGCGTAATGACATTAAAGTTAGTTCATATCCTAATCCACTTACAAAATGTTTAAATTCTAGTCATGGTTAAACAAAGTACACCAAAAATCGTCTACTCGTGTTTAAGTATTTCTTTCATTTGGATTATATTCTTCATATTTATGTGCCATGAAGATTTTAGTTATTATATCCAACCATTGAACCACTCATTCGGCGAATGTTATAGGTGTATGATGGAAGATCTAATTAATTAATTACACAAAAATGACTTTTGAAATTGAAAGAAAAATAATAACAAAAGGAAGTTGAGCTGTAAATGAGCATGAACGAAAGAAAAAAGTGTTGGGAACTCATCTCACTAAGTTGCTCTGTCGCTCTCACTTTTCAAAAGTCTTAACGAATCTCTTTTACATACTTCTCAAGCATCTCCACTTCTCTCTTTCACGTGACACAAATTATCCACCCATTTATTACATTTACAATTAAATACCTTTAAATAAAATTATTTTATCTGCGTATCTGTTATGTATACGTATCTTTTTGATGTATTCATCTGTGATATATGATATTTATATTCGATCGTGTGTGAGTGTAATGCCGAGTCTGATCATTACGTCGTAAATAAGATCGATAGATGACACTGGTTTCATTAATCGTCCAAGGTGATAAAAAGTTATGTACACAGAAGAAATCATTCTTCACAAAACATTTCATAATAACTATACGATGTATTAGAGAACGACCGCGTAAATAATAAAATGTTATCTGACCATTTTTTCTTACGGTAATTAATAAGTCATTTGCTTTATGGGAAACCTAACTCATGTAATATAAGACCAAAACGATCATATATAGTTAACATTTAATTATGTATGGGACACTTTTTGCATGAGAAAGGTGGATATGTTTGGTTCGTGATCAAAGATCTAGTAAGTGACAGTTGTGTAAGGTCCACTAATTAATCAAAACTCGACATTATTACAACATTCGGTCCCTTTAATATTATAACGCATATATATAAACTTAAGCACAGAAATTTCCTAGCCACTTATATGGCTGAAAGACTGATTACAAAAAGATGGTTCCGAACTCAAAAAGGAACCCACGATGATGCCACGATAAAGTTACGCATACTCATTTTTAACCAAAGGAATAATAAAATAAGTTGCATAAAAGTTTGACGAGGCAGAGTGTGTAAGACTTAATTTAGCGCAAAGTGTTTAAAAGTAATGAGTTCTTCTTTGTTCATTTTCAGAAAAAGGGTTTATTTTTCTTGCAATAGTTCTTTCGGTCCTTTGACAAAAAATTGTTCCTTTTGGTCTAACACGCGTACAGAGCCAGCCGTGGACATAATCAATTAAAACATTGGTTTAGTCTCCAAATTTAAAGAACTGAAATACATAAGTTTTGTTTTATAGTCTTCAAATTATAAATTTTTTTAATGAAATTTATATTAAAACGTCCATATATTTACATGAATAACAATAAGATCATGATTATTTTGTAGGGCAAACTAAACTTTGTTTTCAACTTGATATTATTGGGAAGCGTGGGCGAAAATCTATATCGTAGCCTAACACCATTCGATTCAAGTGGAAACTATAATTGTATGTGTTTTTTTTAACAAAAAACTAGTGGATAATTGTGTTAAAATTGTAAATTATGGACGTTTGGCGTACTAGAAGTCTAACTGAAATTGGATAAAAAGGATTGAAAAAAAAGAGACGTGAAGAAAGATCATGGGACCAATAATCGAAAACTTTAGTAAAAAGCAGACGAAGAACAAGAATACTATATAGTTTGTACTTCCGAGAATTTTGTTATAAAGAAAAACGAATTGGAAGAATAATAAACAGGAAAGGAAGGAAGTAAACGATGGAAATCTGAATAGAGAAGAGTGTTAGGTCGACGTCCACTGTTTTAACGTGTGATCTCCTTTTTAGGTTATGTCCACCATTTGTCCTCTTTTGTCTTACTTGATTACGACATCTCCTTCACTTTCTCATTTACTAAGCTCTGTCCCGTATCTCCATAGACTCCATTACACAACTCGAATTCATAATCAGACTAGTCAATAAAAAAGTTAGTAACAATTAATTTTTATACATATAAATATGTGTATACGTGAAATTGATTAATAAAATATACATACAAAGTGTATTCATGAATAGTGATTCTTTCAAATCTGAATGAATTGTACATGTGGATTTTCAATAGCCTTTTTATTACTAGTCAAAAATATGTTTTGAACATAAGAGATATTAAAATATATATATATATGTATCTTTACATGCACTTGCTTGCATTTTAAGTTTTGAGTTTGTGATTACCAAATCATGTTTGGAGAAACATAAGTCATATATTTTGTTGAAAACAAACACAATTATATAACATGTAAATAAACTCAATCGCCAATTCAAATATATTTAACCTATCAGCCAAAAATATTGTTAAGAAAACTAAATGTCAGATTTGAGTTTGGGTTAAATAAATGGATAACAGTTAATCGCATTTTGGTGATATATAGACGCTAATCCTTGACCCAACGCACAAAGGTATCAAAATGCTAATCAACCAATGCCATCGTTTTTAACAAACAAAAAATAAATGTGTGGTAATAATATTTTATAAGGCGTAAATTCATGAGCTTGAGGAGGGAATATTGTGTACAGAAGAGTGTTGGATTTGGTCAGATTAGGAGTTAATTTATGGAGTATAATCGATGAAAGAACCATAGAAAACATTACATGGAAATGCGTAACAGTGTGGCGGTCTCCTCTTTTGAGGTAAGGATTTACAGATTTTTTTTCAGCTCTTTCTCGAATAGTACACTACACACACTTATATATGGTTATAGTATAAAAAATAAAACCAACACAATGCGTAGATTGTGTCTAGTTATTGATGTCTTTAACCATATGTAAATATTTCTCGATCGCTTGTGCTTGCAATGCAAGCAAATCCGGTTTGATATTATTTTTAGTTCTTAAGAGTATGATTATTGGGATTTCTAAAAAGAAATTTATATTATTAAAATAAATGAAAATTAAAAAAAAAATAAGAAAAAGAGTGTAAAAATTTATAATTTGGTAACTTTTTTCATGGTTTAAGAAACTACCTTTTACATATATCAGTTTATTATTAATTTAGATAATTATATGACAAAAATATTATTATTTTGTATTTTGTTAGAAATTTATATGAATTTCAGTAATAATCATGCTCTTATGAATTGATGAATCAGAACGAAGTTCAAGAATAAGCCAGATAGTTTAGTATTTTCAGTCAGATGTTTAATTATGCTATTAGCATCATAAATTTCGATTTATTTTCTGAAAAACAATCATCGTCAGTTCCAGCAATATTGGCTCGTTCTTTTTCTCCGATTCGTTGAGGGAATGTCATAAGAACGCTAAATACTGGCTGATCACGTTCTGTTTTATGCATCGACTGATTAATTTACAAACAAACAAATGGCGAATAGTAAATGAACAAACAAATGGCAAATAGTAAATGAACAAACAAATATTTGAAACATGCTGCCCCCACATGCGTCCTCTTCTCGTTATATCGTTATCATTATTACATTTTCACAATTTTCAATATGGATATTGTTCACAAAGTAACTATAGAATTGAATGCAAAATCTAGTACATTTGTTTCACAAAAAAATAGTATTTTACGGCGTTTTCACATATTATGCGCTGTATAATTTATGCATACATGATTACGGTAATAAATTTTTGGCTCTAATGCCGCGACCCGCATATATAGTAATCTTATTTCTTAGGAATTAGGATCGTAAGCTGGGTAACTGTGAGTATATTTACTGTTAAAAACTCATCTGTAAATATCTAGAACTCAAATATCTATGCTGTAGTTTGACTACTGTTTCTTTTAAACCATATCTAACTCAAAGTCATCTCACTTTATTTTGGATCAAATTCAATATAACATAAAACTATTTTCTACTTTAAAAATAGAGAGATAAACAGTATTTATGTCATATATGATATGATATTATTCATTTTTCCATCTGCAGTGAATATTTTTTATTTACAATATAATCCTTCAACTATTGTATATTATTATTTTCATACTTTGAAATAAAATTTATATATCAATACATAATTTATTATATAATATTTTTTTTATTCAGATTTTTAAAATCAAAAATTGAAAATAACATATATTAAAATGTGTTAATTGATCATTTGTGAAAATATAATAATGAAAATGTTTAAATTAAAATGTATCTGCTATTTATTTAGTTTGATTATGTTATATAACATAATTTTATTTATATAAAATTACTTAATTTAAAATAAATTTCCAAACTATATTAATTATAAGTAACAAAACAAATTAGTTAATTAAACCCACAATTCTATTAAATATAAGGTTATGCAAAAACTTAATAAAAGGTAAAAATAAAATATAGCTTAAAATATATTTTAGAATAAAAATAAAGTTGGGTCACAGGAAAACTGAATGATACTTTGCAATGATTCAATTTGCAAATGGAAAATGTTATAATGAATTGGAGATATTTTTATCAGATATGCTTTTAGCAGAAAACCTATGAATCTTTAGTGGGAAACTGATTATTATTAAACTATTATTTTTTGTGTTGTAGGTTTAATGATTTTAACAAATTTTAAGATTCTACTGTTGTTGGTTTAATTATTTTTGTACTCCATAAATTTTTTTGTGTTACTGGTATAGTGACTTTAGAACTTTTTATGATTTTGTAATTTAATATCAAATCTTTTGTTATTAGTTAGTATATTTAATTTTTGCATTTCTATTAAACTCTATTGTTATTAAATCAATATTTTTTCCATTTTTATTCATCAACCATGATTTTTAAAATATTAATATTTTCTATAGTATTTTCAAATTTGCATTAGAAAGTTAAAAATTAAAAACAATCTCTTTAAAAACATTCTCTTTGTTTATTTTCGATATATTTTCTCCCTCTAAACAATAAACCCCGATTTATTATGTTAATAAAAATGAAGAAAACCATAATTATATAAAAAATGGAATAATGAAACTAAACCCAAATTTTAATATGTTAATAATTATAGTACGTCATTACTATTTTTTATAAACATCTAAATATATATTATTTTAAATTTGCATTATATGGAAAAAATGTAAAAGTATATTATTATATAATTACTTTTACAAAAAATAGTAAAAATATATAAGAATCCATGAAAATTTATAAAAAAAATCATGAAGATTTTATAAGTATAATTGAATATTTTATTAAAATTATGATTTTTTGTAAATTTATAAAATCTGTCAACTTTTAAAACTCACAAACAGAAAAAAGGAGTACGATTGTATTTACAAACCCATGAATCTAAAGTACTGTACTAAATAACAATGAAAACAGAAAAGAGAAGAAGTATTAACCGGCATTTGTCTTCGGGTTTAATTTTCTGTTTTCGGATTTAATTATATCTACACGTCTCAGGCTCTCTCAGCAATGCAAATAGGAATGTGAACACCGAGCAGTCTGCTTATATTACTATGGAGTAATAACTAATTATAAGATACAAATCCAGGAAAATAAATAAAAAAATAAAACACGAGATCAAGTTGGCAATTATGAGATTTGAAATTTCGGTAAAACATATCAATCTCTATTATCGTGCAAAGGTATTAATGTTTAGATTGGCGCGGCATGAAATAGAACCCAACTTGCACTTTCATTGTTTTATAGAAAAAACAAATATAGTACCAAATCAACTCACCAAACTAATTATCGTCAAATCTAGCTAGGCGTTATATTCCCACGTTATTCAGCGAAGAAAACCTAAAATAACAAAATGAATTCTTTTTTTTTGGACAAATAACAAATGACTTCACGTCAAATAGTTGCTTAAAGTAATATTCTCGCACCAATTTGTGTATATTATTTTAATCCATTTCGATTAATTATACATGACTCGAGTCACTCGACGAAGAGTAGCTTAAAATAAACTCGACTTTTAAAGTAATAACAATGCACGGAGTCAATTCCTGTTAAACCATTTTTGACCAACTATATGTTCATGGAGAATTATGACAAAGTGATAAACAGTAAATACATTACTATTTGACATTCAACAACTCATATATAATATACAAAAAAACTTAATAGTACAAAATATCAAACAAAATATGTAAAAGTTTAGTACTATTAAATTGAATGAATTGTGCCTCCGGTTCAAAACATTAATAAATCCACCCCTGTGTTCCAGTACTAAAATAAACTTTGATTTTGTAAAATTAATTTCTCGAGAAGCCAAAGAGGAGATCTACCGACTGCAAAGTACTGCAGAAGAAGAATCTATCTTCTTTTTCTTCTTTTTGTTTAATTTTTTGTTGGTTATCCAATAATCCATTTTAGTGTGTTTTCCGGTTTTTTTACCGTGCAAGTCACCACGTGAACTTCATCTCAGGAGAGAAAAGGACCCATTAGGATTCTCCGTATCTAATTGCGGACCCCGCTCTTTCACTACACACGTGTGACCTCATCCTCTCCCACGTGAATATCCACGTGGCGTTATTTCTTTGCGTCTCTCCCATCCCTCCCATGCTCACCCCCCATGACTATACCACATCCTCTTCCTTCCCTTAATTTGCAGTTAAATTCCTTTTTTTCCCCTTGTATATTTAAAAATTCAGTATCGAAAATCATATTTGAATTTTCTTCAGCCATTTTCAATGATTACAATCATATTTAAAACACTCAAACACCAATCCTAATCAACTTCCACGTTTGCTACCTCTATATACATCAACATAGTTGATTTTTCTACTACTTTGTTCTTGATTTCCCAGACCACTGATTTTTCAGCAGCCAAGTCAATGGATATTTAGCTCTACGCTAATAACACGTTTTTCTTAAGTCTTTACTATATCAAGGCGGTTTGATTACAGCAATTAATACTGCCAATCTTGAAGTAGTCAAACCGTAAGTAGTCGATATACACAGTCTTGCTGAAACGAATACGGTATGTGTATATACTACGTAGCATAGTTAACGATGAACATCGACACGTAGATATCACACGGTCCATTTTAATTTTTTGTTAAAGATGAATTTGTTATAAAGAATATGACGTGATCTTCTCCGGTACAAACTCTTTGTCCTATAAATAGAGAACCTCTTGTCTTCATATTCTCGACATAGCCATAAACTCGTTAAATCTGTACGAAAAAGAGGTTAAAAAGCTCGTTTTTATAATAATATTAAAATTTTCGCTCAAACCGAAAAAGAGAGAGAATCTGTGCATGTTGCTCAGAAAATCTTCAAAGTGTAATCTGGGCTTACGTTGCTCTCACGAACTCCCAAGGATCTCCTATATATGTTTTTTCATTTCCCCATAAAAGCTTTCATCATCTAAAACATTTTATTATTATTACTTCTCTTCCCTTCTTCTATATATTCCTTTCCCCTTCAGTGTCCTGAGAGACACATATCTTGATATCTTGGTTTCTTGATTCTTGATGACTCGTGAAATGACGTCGAGCTTTCTTCTCATGACGTTCGCGATTTGTACACTGATCATAGCCGTTGGCCCGAGCGAGCTCCTCCGCATCGACGGCATAGATGTCGACGGCCACTTCACCTTCCATCCTTCCGACATAGCCTCTGTCTCGTCGGACTTTGGTATGCTAAAGTCGCCGGAAGAGCCATTGGCCGTACTTCATCCATCCTCAGCCGAAGACGTGGCACGACTCATCAGAACAGCTTACGGCTCAGCCACGGCGTTTCCGGTCTCAGCCCGAGGCCACGGCCATTCCATAAACGGACAGGCCTCGACAGGGAGGGACGGTGTGGTGGTGGAGATGAGCCACCGCAAAATAGGGACGCCGGACCCACTTGTCGAACCGGAGGAAATGTATGTGGACGTTTGGGGTGGAGAGTTGTGGGTTGATGTGTTGAAAAAAACGTTGGAGCATGGCCTAGCACCAAAGTCATGGACTGATTACTTGTATCTTTCCGTTGGTGGTACACTCTCTAATGCAGGAATTAGCGGTCAAGCTTTTCACCATGGTCCTCAGATTAGTAACGTTCTTGAGCTCGACGTTGTAACTGGTTAGTATAAAACGTTCAAGTTCATATATTGGGTTTTTTTTTGGATTTTATTTTCAATTTTAATAACAAAAAAAATTGAATCAAAAATAGGGAAAGGAGAGGTGATGAGATGTTCAAAAGAAGAGAACGCAAGACTATTCCATGGAGTTCTTGGTGGGTTAGGTCAATTTGGGATCATTACACGAGCACGAATCTCTCTCGAACCTGCTCCCCAAAGGGTAAATGTTTATAGAAAAAATTGATTTTATGTTGCACGTAATAAAATATGCCGGGCGGTTCCATGAGTTATATTAACCTTTTCGCAGTTGTGGTGACATAATTTTTGATGGCTTTATTAAATTAAGCTAATAAAACCCTAAATGATAATCTTGTGACAGGTAAGATGGATAAGAGTATTGTATTCGAGCTTCAAAGTGTTTACTGAGGACCAGGAGTACTTAATATCTATGCATGGTCAACTAAAGTTTGATTACGTGGAAGGGTTTGTGATCGTTGACGAAGGTCTCGTCAACAATTGGAGATCCTCTTTCTTCTCTCCTCATAACCCCGTTAAAATTTCCTCCGTTAGCTCTAACGGTTCCGTTCTGTATTGCCTTGAGATCACCAAGAACTACCACGATTCGGACGCCAATACCGTCGATCAGGTAAAATTTTAATTGCTAGTTCCGTAACCAATTTAATTAAAATTAGTAGATAAAGATAAATTTTATTTATTTTTATAATGATGTATATCTGGAAGGATTTAACGCTATGCGATTATTGAGGAAATCATGATTAAGAATTTTGGTTTTCTTTTAGTTTATATGATTGAAAGTGGTCTCCATAGTATTTTTGTTGTGTCGACTTTATTATAATTTAAATTCGGAAGAGGACATGAAAAAGAAGCCAGAGAGGATCTACAGAGATCTAGCTTTTCCACCTGAACTAATAATACACGCATAAATATGTTTTTCTTCTTCTTATGTTTAGTTTATCACTAGCTAAATTAATCATGGTTACTAATTAAGTAGTGGACGGGGGTCATGGACCACTCACCAAATAATGATTCCTCTTTACTCTAATTAAATTTTCATAAAACCAACTCTACTGGAATCTTAACTTATCCTTGGTTTTGGTAGGCTTTAATAGCATAACAACTTTTTCATTTTCCCCTTTAACTTTACGTATTTCCCTATTCCGGATTAAATAAAAATAAAAATTGGATTTTGTTTGCCCCCAGGAAGTAGAGATTTTGATGAAGAAATTGAACTTCATACCGACATCGGTATTCACGACGGATTTGCAATATGTGGATTTCCTGGACCGGGTTCACAAGGCGGAGCTGAAGCTCCGGTCGAAGAATTTATGGGAGGTTCCACACCCATGGCTCAACCTATTTGTACCAAAATCAAGAATCTCTGATTTTGACAAAGGCGTTTTCAAGGGCATTTTGGGAAATAAAACTAGTGGCCCTATCCTTATCTATCCAATGAACAAAGACAAGTAAGTCTCGACATTACCCTTTGCTTCTTCTAAATTTTTATTCAGAAGCGAAAGAATAAAACGAGTTTTGCATGCATGCAAACTTACACTTGTGGGGATAATAAAATAGTGGTCCAAAAAAAAAAAATGTCAAAATTAAGAAGAGTTAGCGACACGTAATACATGGGATTGTCCGAAAAACTTTGTCTGCATCGAATCGAACCAGCTAAGATTGATAATAACGCATCGTCGGCTCGTCTTTCTCTTTTGGTTCGTTGTCGAATTTGTATCCATAATCCGACGGTCCAGATTGGGTTTATTGTTTTTTAGTTCCTAGAGGCTAGAACTCATGGTGGCGGTGGGTCCCAATCGGATTCTACTAAACCAAACCGATCTCAACGACCCTCCCACATATCATTTATTATATTACAATTTACAGATATTGTCGTGCTGACGTGTCGAATTTTTTTGTAACTCCAGATGGGACGAAAGAAGCTCGGCCGTTACGCCGGATGAGGAAGTTTTCTACTTGGTGGCTCTATTGAGATCAGCTTTATCGGACGGTGAGGAAACGCAGAAGCTAGAGTATCTAAAAGAACAGAACCGTCGGATCTTGGAGTTCTGTGATCAAGCCAAGATCAATGTGAAGCAGTACCTTCCTCACCACGCAAAACAAGAGGACTGGGTGGCTCATTATGGAGACAAATGGGATCAGTTTAGAAGCCTGAAGGCTGAGTTCGATCCACGACATATACTCGCTACCGGTCAGAGAATTTTTCAAAACCCATCTCTGGCTTTGTTTCCTCCACCGTCGTCTTCCTCGGCTTCATGGTGACAGGACAAAATCAGAGGGGAAAGAAGTAGTTGAGAATATATTCTTCCTGATGTATATATATGACCTAATAGAGAAGCATCAGAGAGATTAGGTTGGGGTATCTTGTTAGTAGGGTTTAAAAATTTAGAGTTAGGAAGATTCAAGTTAGTCAAATTTTATTGTTTAGTTCTTTTACATATCATCACGGATTTTTGGAATTGGGTTTAGGACACAGCAGCTTTAAACCCAGTTAAATTTAAAAATAGACAACAAACAAACCTCAGGAATGTTTCGGATTATTATACATTTATGGTTGATGGATGGACTGTTATACTTTATCATCGTGGAACCACCATCGAGTCTCCTTTGGAGATCTTCCGTTCTTACAATTCTTCACGTATCGGTCATTATCGGTCGGTCGTTGCTGCAACCAAGCGAGAGGGAGGTAAACTCAGCTTCTTGTGGAAGAAGAACAAAAAGAGCATATGTTTTCTAAAATGGGGAGTTCTAAAAGTACCTTTTCAGTGGAGCTAGAGAGCATGGAGAGGATGCTGATGCAGATAGAACTCACCGTCATTGCTGGAGACCACGAATCATACAGAATATCTACAAAAGATACACGTGGTCAGATTCTCCCTTAAGAGTGGCCTCGTTTAAAATGTGCTACAGAACAATAAAATGCATGGAAACGACGCGTATCCAAACGTTCCACTCATTCTATATATCTTCCCAACACTGATGACTGATCGATCATATGATCTTTAATCGATATGGATGGTAAACCAAAATCTTAAAGTATATGAAGTTGGTCATATTGACAGGCAGGTAAGACTAAAAATTAGTATTGAAAATGCAAAGATTCACGGCAGTATTTTGATCTGTAATAACAGCCTCACTCACCCTCAAGTCAGACTGGATACAATTTCTACTTAACTATCGTATCAGATAAGATAATATATACGTACACAAGTGAGTTGAGATGTCTCATGATAAAGCTAAAGGCAAAGCGATTTGATAGGTAGTCGATGGTATCAGAAGAAACAGAGGAGAAATGAGCGTACCTAAGCAAATATGACCATTGCTGTAAATGTGAGGATGCAGAGGAGCTGGATGAAGAAAAATCACCTGTTTACATTAAACAACACATTACTAGTCAAACTCGAGAGAGAGATCAAGAGATCCTAGTCCACAAAAGAGCACATTAGAGATTATTTGTGAATTAGTGTCTAATCTAAAGCAAAATTTAACGGCTCTGAAATTCTAATACCACAAAATTGGAACACTCACTTGTGGCGATTCCATAGGATAGTGCTCAGGAAAATCAACTTGAAGCTGATACGTATCGTTGGCGTACAGAGTTCCTGGAGCTCCGATAACTTCGATTATCCATCTGTATAAATCAATAGAATTTCACATTTACAATTCCCTAATTTAATAATTCGTTAATTCGATTAAAGTAAACTCACAAAGTTTACCTCTGGAGATTATCAGTGACCTTGTGTTTGAATCCCGTAGGTGGATTCCTCTGCCATTCGACAAGCTCTTTCTGAAGCCGATTACACGCGATCTTGCTCAGAGCCTAAGCCAAATACTCAATACAAAAAAGTCAAAAACCCTAATTCCAAAAAGTCAACGACACACACAGAGATAAACAGAGCGAGTGAGTTAGAGAGAGAGAGAGAGAGAACAAACCTTGTGAGAAGGAGCAGCAGAGCTTGCCATGGCTTTGTAGAGATGGAGAGAGAAAGAGATGATCTCTCCTTCCTTTTGCAGATGAAGAAGAAGGAAGAATCGAAACAATCCGAGGGCTCAAGAGTTGTGGGGTCCTCTCTGATTTAACTTAGATCGTGAAAGCGACGGTGTCAATAATGCCACGTGTACTATCCTGCGCTTTCTTAGATCTGTGAACGTTTCGATTAGTGTCAGCGATGCAGCCTTTTTTTTTGCTGCGTGAAACTGTCCAAGGGTATAACAGTAATTGACGACATTCTGCCTACGTTTATTGCACACTAATCACCATCATTTATAAATGCCGAAAAAAGAAAAATTTCTACAAACTCTTTGTTGAATAAATTCAATAAAAGCTACGAATAGGTGATGATAGGTCATGGACTCATAAGTTGAAGACTGGAATGCCCATTGGATTGTGTTGCAAGTTGAAGTAGGAATAGTGAGAAGCCGAAGCAATGTCTTCAAGATCTTTGCAGCGTCTTCTCAACATCTACGAGTTGTCCTATTTTAGCAGCTACTATTAACGAGAATATATACACAGACTGTTCTTAAAGTTTACATGTTCCTTTGCCTTTATGGTTTCACACGCAGACAAAGTCTCTGAAATTCCAGTAAACAATAGAAATCACGAATTAAATAAAAGACACGTACTGATTGAACCAAGCTTTTCCCTTTTTTACTGAATTTTGTACATGGACATTCAATGAGGCTGAAACTCTTTATGAAAACTTTGAAGAAACATGTTCTTCTTATGTGAAATTTAATAACAGTTTTGACTCCAGTCTTTTTATTATTTTCTAGCTCCAGACTTTGAATTTGAAGAATTGTGGAGTTCATGAAGATTATTTTAACTTATCTTAAAGACTTAACTAATGGAGTATACATTAGCTAGTGTTCAATGAAGCAAATAACGATATTGTACCGTCTTCAAAAAAATATACTATATCTTTTTTTTGTGTGGGAAAAAGTAGTATATGGAAGTTAATATTTGTTGTTTGCATGTGTGTGTCTTTTTCTCTTTATGGTTTTTTGAACTTCCCAACAAAGTTCGAAGCTCAAAAAGGGAACTGCGGGTACTGATACAATGCAAGAGAAGAGGAAGCATTTATGCAAAAAGCCTGTTGTTTCGTGCTCAGTCGGAGAGGGACCATATTATATTTGAAATCCCCTCTATTCTTCTTTCTTTTGACAAAGATATTTAGATATACGAAAATAGATTTCCTGGACTGGTATTTATTAATTGTTTTATTTATTTATTAAGTACTAGTATTAGTAGGGGGGAGGTATAGGTAAACAATGCATAGTGCTTTCTTTTCCTTGCAGGCGCAGCATTGGCTCTTACTCTCTAGGTGCTTCATGATTTCAAAATCTTCAGTGCTTTTCTTACCACAATTATTAAGTATAAACTAACTTTTGACCACTGATCACCTCGATTAGTGTTTTTTTAACGTCAAACTTATGATGGTACCAAAGCCAAAGAGATGACACATTACACGGTCTTATCGAATAATGTTCTACCTCATAAACAACACAAAATCAGTGAAAAATTTCATCATTTTCAAGTCTGTTTTCTTTTTGGTGGCAATCATCAGTGGTCAAAACTTGAGTTAATTTCTACTACCTAGTATATAGGTTTCAAAAGCTACCTTAGCTACAAGTCAACAAACTTCTTCTCGGTTACATATTTATGTATGTGGAGCGGAAGAGTAAAGATAACAGTGCCCATAACGCTTTTCTCTTCATTTTTTACTTGAAATTATTTTCTCTCCGCGTAGAAGACGATGGAGGAGTTTAGTGTAACACACGAGTTTGCATCTCTCACTAGTATCTCGTTGGATTCAAGATACGCCAAGGCAGTGCAGTGCCTTTTAGAAGAAGTTATCGACATCGGTGGTAGAGAAGTTGACCTTTGCAACGACGTTCTCATTCAACAACTGTTTCCAGGAAGAAGAAGATCTGGTTTTCGCTTGTCCTCTGAAATCAAATCTGAACTATGTAACTCAGGTTTCATGTCTTTGCCTGAGAATCATGAGCTTCATATCAAAATTACCAAGCTTCTCAGTTTGTTGCAACAGGTCGGTCACTATAACCTTGAGAATAATTGTTATAGAAGTAATCTTTTTTCATCTTTGATCATTAATATAAATTTAGTGACATAATCTATTATTATTAAAATCAACAAAACTGTCTTTAAGCTTTGAACTCCAATTTCCAAATGTTAAATTCTGATGCCTAAAATTTTGAAAACGTTACTATAATTACTAAAAAACATGGTGTATTTTTCTTACATATACATATTTTCTTTTTCGTCAAATTTAAAATTTCTATAAGATTCATTTTCCTAATTATTATCCCAAAGTTCTTCCCTCTGGTTTCTGTTTTCTTCTCTGGTTAAATTCGGTTTATCTCTACCGGCTATCAACAGGTTGATGAAAGGTTTGACATATACTGCAACCAATTGGAACAAGTGATGTCAACATTTGAGGAAATAGCAGGAGAAGGATCATCCAAACTATACACCGGTTTAGCTCTTCAAGCCATGACTCGACATTTCGGTTCTCTCCAAGAAGCTATCCTCTCTCAGCTCAACTCTCTTCGTCGGAGATTCATCATCTCTCAAGATGTTGTTCCCAAGATCATCAGTTCTGGTTTGTCACAGCTCAGCTTGTTCGATAGGAACACTCCATCATCGCTTCAGCGTCTCGGTTTGGTTCAAGGACCTCAGAGACATGCTTGGAAACCAATCAGAGGCTTGCCCGAAACTTCCGTTGCCATTCTCCGAGCTTGGCTTTTTCACCATTTCTTGCATCCGTCAGTGTTTTCTTGCTGCTCAAGTTATATTAACAGCGGAGATGATGTAAAATGTTGGAGAAATAACGTTTTGATTTATTGTAATGAAAACAGTTATCCGAGTGATGCAGAGAAGCTGATGTTGGCGTCTCAAACAGGGCTTTCAAAGAACCAGGTACCTTCATCTGAATCTGTTCCTACATTTTCTAAGACATTTTGTCATCATCAAGAATCTGACTGAGATAATTTATGTGTGTTTGTTGGTGAACAAAGGTAGCAAATTGGTTCATAAATGCTCGAGTTCGACTGTGGAAACCAATGATAGAAGAGATGTACAAAGAGGAGTTTGGAGATTCTTCAGATGAATCCATGCAAAGAGAAGGCAATGACGATTCAAATTGACTTAAAAAAAAAAACAACAGAACAGAGGTTCGCGCCATCTAACTCGATCTTTTGATGAGTTTGTTAGTTTATTTTATGCCGCCTTCTTTTAAGTTTCGATCTTTACTCTTTCCGAAAATCAGCATTGTAATGTGCACTGGACTCAAGTTTCTTCGCTTCACTTAGTTTTATTACAGCCTGAAAAAAATGTTTTAGTTTTGATCATAAGAATGACGATTGCAACAAATTGTCAAAAGATAAAAACGTCATATAATAAGCAGAAGCTTACTTACCTTGATGAAATCGTTGGGGACAACGTAATCGCGCTTTGCACGTAAAGCGAACATCCCTGCTTCAGTACATACGTTACGCATATCTGCTCCATTGAATCCCTGCAAAGAAAAGTTTTAATGCAAAACTTTTTCCTGTTTTACGTAAAACAAACACAAAGACATGATGAAGGAGAGTGACGAACCTCAGATAGTTTCATGACCTTTTCGTAATCGATCTCTCCTTGTTTAGCTATACCACAAGCATGAATCTTAAAGATTCTCATTCTAGAATCAGCATTAGGCAATGGGATTTCTATCGTCTTATCAATCCTACCGGGTCGAAGAAGTGCAGGGTCAAGAACATCAGGTCTGTTTGTTGTCAATATGACTTTCACCTAATAGAAAAAAACTCATGACTTCATAAACACATGTTTCATCAAAACTCTCGAGATGTAAGATGAAAAGAGACAGAGATACCTTATCAAGTCCGTTGAATCCATCAAGTTGAGAGAGAAGCTCGATGAGGATTCTATCACATTCACTATTATCTACTCCTTGTTCACTGGATCTACGTCCACCAATAGCATCAATCTCATCCATAAAGATGATGCAAGGCTATATAACCAGAAGAAAAACACACACCTTCTCCATAAGTAAACAATATAAATCACAACAAGAAGTAAGCAAGAAAGAGAGAACCTTACTTGATGTTCACGAGCATAACGAAATATCTCTCTCACCAACAATGGACCCTCTCCCATGTATTTGCTTACAAGCGAGCTAGAAACAACCTACGAAAAAACAAATTGTCCTAACATTTAGTATAGCCAAAGAAAAACAAGAAGTTATATAAACTCTAGTCTCTAACCATCAAAAAGGTTGAATCGACGTTGCTAGCGATTGCTTTTGCTAACAGTGTCTTTCCGGTACCAGGAGGTCCATAGAGAAGTACTCCCTGTTTAATAGGTCAACTCGATGAATCTTTTCTTGCGGAAAAAAGGTCAAATTCAAAACCACAATCAATCCAAATCAAACCTTGGGAAGCTTTATGCCAACTCGGTGAAAAATTTCAGGGTTTGTGAGAGGAAGTTCAATCCAATCTCTTACAGCTTTGATTTGCTCAGATAAACCACCAAGTTCTGAGTAACTAACATTGCCACGGCGTTTATAAACCATATTATAAACCAATCGGTTAACCTGGAATCCAAAAGATCAGAAAGAAGAAAAGACAACTAAACGAAAACAGAGAAAATTCACAAAAGAAGTTACCTCAGGAGGGAGAATTCTCATTATCGTCAACGTTTTTCTTTGAAAAGTAACTCTGGTTCCAGAAATCAGCTTTGATTGATCAACTTTGCTAGAGCAATTCAGTATGTAACAATGTATTTCGACTTTCACAACAACTGAAATCAAAGTTGTATAAGCAAATGATCTGAAACAAGAAAAAGAAACACAAAATCAAGAAAAACGGGTTGAGAAAATTTACATCGTTCTTTGTCTAAAGGTTTCACAATTTCTCCAACGTATTCCACAGGAGTAGTGGTAAAGTACTTGAGTTCGTCTTCAGTTTTTTTCAAGATTTGCTTTTGAACTTCCGTGTCCGCTGTTTCTGAATCAGAAAACACATGACGAATCTTAGAGCCTAAAACCCTAAGATAAAGACCTTTAACGAAATCGAAGAACTAAACTTAGATGGAAACTTTCGAAAGGAATATGAACCAGCTATGATTGATTCTTGGAGGGACTTGCGTATGTCGAGTGAACGCTTGTACCGAGCTTTGACTCGTTTCCTCTCTGACTCTTCTTTTCCGCGTTCCATGGAAGCGAACTACAAAAAGACTTAGAAGTACAAATCAAGAAAGAGGATCCAAGGCTTTACGGTTCTAAGATTGTCTCTGCAGGCGGACTTTGCTATCATTTCCAACGGTACAAGTTTGATTTTTACTAACTGAAATACCCGAAAACTTTTCATTTATTGATGAATCCCGCTATTTTACACATATTCGACAATTAATCCCAAACGTTTTGATTCTATCAGTTTAACCCCCGAGCATGCACATACAGTTTACTTTCAGATTTCAGGGCAAAAACTCATCCTACTTCGTATTCTCTAATCAAAAACACCATTACAAAAAGAAGAAAATAAAAACAAATTTTCCTTTGCGGTAAAGTTGTAAATTTCTATGAACAGAAAGATAAATAAGAAAGATCGACCAAATTGGCATTCCCTTGCTACATCTATCATACAAAGAGAGGCTCCTCCAGTAGCCAAGAGACAGAACATACCGATGATCTGATGAAACAATCCAGTTAGCAATGATCTAATCTCATCGTAAAGCATGAGCCTTTGCGTGTTGCAGCACTTCACTGAGCACCGAAGCTATTCGATGCGAAATATGATGTTCCAAAAACATCTCTTTTACTCTCTCATACCCATTTTTCCCCATTGTTAGCCTTGGCTCAACTTGCATAGCCATTTGTACTATGTTCTTGGCGAGAGGTATCACGCCTTCTTTACCCGCAGTGTGTAACAGACCAGTCGTTCCATTCACCACAATCTCCGTTGTACCTCCGGCTGCAGTACCAAGTACAGGTAACTTAAAGGCCATGGCTTCAATTGTTATTCTCCCAAAGCATTCTCCTCTGGCTTGGGAGTTTTGAACAAGGACGTCAATGGCTGCTATATATGGAGCTACGGTTAGTGTTTTGTTGACAAAGTGAACATAGTTCTGAAGTTTCTTCTCTTGGACAAAGCTGCGTAATTCTGTCTCGAACTTTGTCTGTCGGCTCATGTCGCTTCCCACTACTACTGCATGCATTGTTGGCACCTGAACTTTCTTCTCTTTTATTATTTCAAGACTTTCGTGGAAGGCTCGGAGGAACAGGTCCTGGCCTTTTCCGCGCGATACACCTGAAATGATAACAAACTAAGTAAATTCTTTGGTAAAGCTTAAAATCTTGCTCCATAAAAAGATGATGTTCCTCAGGACAGTGAGAAATATGAAGACTTAAAAAGGTGGCTTACTATTAATAATGCCAAATAGTAAGTCTTCGCTCCGCACTCCAAGAGATTCTCGGACGTGGTCACGGAGAACTCTCTTGGCAACACTATCTTCAGCTACTTCCATCAATTCCTTGCTATTTCCTAGGTGCACGACATAAGTTTTAGGCATTTTAATCCTGCATTCCAACAATCATAAAGCAAATGTCAAACTACAAGAAAGAACAAAAAGAGGTGTATCCAACAGAGATCAGTCAGGTAATATTATGCAGTAAATCGTTGTTATGAAGCAGAAGGTTGCAAAAGAAGAAACAGACCCTAAGCGAGCCTGGGTTCTGTTTTTCCAGTATTCAGCAGTTGCGTGTGAATCAATCATGGCCCCTGCAACAAACGGGAGGTGTTTGACCAAATCTGGTTTGAAATAGTGGCCTCTCATCTCATGAATCCACCAGAGGACCTTAGGAAGAGCTTTGCGAACATCTTCCTTGAGAACGGCATCGAGCCATTTCCCAGCCACAGCAGTATTTAAAACAATCAAATCAGCCTTGAGCGCTGTATCTACGGCTTCCTGACCCTTTGCAGACATGACCTGGAGACAGAGAGAGAGTTCACACTAAGATCAAAAAAAGGACACTCTTTTCTCTCTAAAGCTGCAAACTTTCAGACTGAACAAGATAATGACCTGCACGCCTCGATCCAACATCTTGTGTTGGAGACTGTAGATAACTTGATCTTGTTCAAGTGGTTTCTGATTAGTGATCCAAACAACTTGAGCACCAACTCCTCTTAACAGAAACGCTAGTTCCATTAACAGCAACGGTCCACCTATTGTCAGAGAAAAAAGTTTGGATTTTTCGGATGAAACAAGTTGGAAACATAATAAGATCAAATGAGTGTACCTGAGAGCGATAGCTCGTGGGAGACTAACAAAACGAGCTTTGATTTCATGAAAGCTAAAGGATTTGGGCGTTCAGAAGCTACGAATTGGTGGCCACTGATCTTACTACCTCCGATGCTACATGAGTCAAAGCTAGATCTCACGAGAATCACACCCAAGGTTGATACTGACAAAACCAACAAAACCATGAGTGCCCATCTCTTTCTTTGCATTGTTGTCACACCCATTTGTTTCCTCTGCTAACGAGACATTCAATTCAACATCCAAAGTCTTCCCAAGTTCCTCGTCGAACAAGCTAATGAGAACTGTTTTGTTTTGCCTCTGTGGTCAAGTCAGTGAGAGACTGATGAGAAACTGGAAAAGTCTTTAAAGCTCACGCCGTTTCTTTGGCGTTTCCTCGATACTTTTGGAGAAAGTCTTGCCGTTTTGATGAGAGCGTCACTTTCTTATGTCCTTCTGGGCCACAGTGAGAAGGTTAAGTGGACTTACGAGCCCGCTGTTGCGACTAGACGTTTCCCTTTATTATGGGCTTTAAAAAGGCTACTGAATTCAGTTGTTTTGATAATATTTATTGCGGGGATTTCAGGGATAATGTTTTGATGATGAATTTTTAGTAGACTTTACAACAGTTGTTGCAACAAGCTGTGGCGAAGCTCAATAACCAAACCAAGAAGTCGAGTTTCATCATTCTTGACCTCTACAACGCTTTCTTGACCGTCTTCAATAACAAAGGAGCTAATCAGTGAGCACCACGTTCAGAGTCCGTTAAAACCATGAGTACTAAGGATCGTGTTTGGAGTCTTCAATAGTCTAGTGTGGAGTTAGGGAACTAGAAAATCGATTGGTATCAAGTCAAGTTGCAGAACCAAGACCCTATGATCTTGTTGTGTTGTAGCTTAGCTCACAGCTAACATTTTTGAGAATAGGTGAATGAATCCTTGGATTAGGATTAGGATTAGGATTATAGCTTGAGCATCCATCTACATATAGCATCCTCTGACTTTAGCAGTTGCATCTTTGGAGATGTTTTTTTTAATGACTCAAAATCCTCCATGTTAAAAATAATGAACTTCTACAGATTGGCGAAGTCCCAAAACTAATGTCTGGTTGCACAGAGTTTATTGAGTCTGCTGAGAATATTCTGGAGAAGAGGAAGATGAACCAAGATTTGCTGGCAAATCACAACACTCTTCTTGCTAGTAAATTTACTTTTCATGCCCTTTCATGAGAGAAGTGAATATTATCTTGACGTTGAGCAACTTCTAAGTGCGCTGCAAAATTGAATTTTATTTTTATCAGATGCGTGAGATATGGAAATTTTGATGAAGCTCTCGACCTAGAAGCATTTGTATCGAAACTTGCAACCATGCATCCCAAGTGAGTTTTCTTATGTTATCTTTCTCAACCATTTTTCCCTGACTTCTTTAGGCCTGAAACTTCAAGCTTTAGCTGTTAAGAACTCATCTTCTTTCATTGTCAAGATTACCTGTTATCCCAGCACTTGCAGGTTAGACAAACAACTCAGTCACTACTCTCACAGCTTCTCCAGAAACTAAATTTTAATTATTACTAGATTTTGATCCGTGTATTTGTTTTCACAATTAAATAATTAAATTTAGATTAACTTTTACATAAGATATGTTATAGATCTGGACAAATATCCGGACCCGTGAACCAAACTGATAAACCAAAATTAAATTAAATTTCATAAATAAATAACCAAGAACCAAATGGGTATTTAAATTTATAAAATACAAATTATATACTTACAGATTTTAAATATATTTAGTTTCTAAATAACCGAATATTCTAAATATACTATTTATAAACCGAATTACTCAAAATCTAGAATTACCCGGAAAACTGAATTACATGAATATCTTTTTGATTCAAAATATTAAAAATCATACAAATTATCAGATATTTAATCCAAACAATCCGAATTATCTGATATTTAAACTGAAAACTTTAAATTATCTGATATTTTTATCTATAAATCTGTAATTCCAAAGAAGATGTGGGGAAAATGTGTTGTTGATATAAATTAATATCTTATAAAGTAATAGAAAAAGTATTTTTTTATGAATGCAATCTATTTATTATTAATATATAACATACATGTTGCGTGTAAATATTATTTTAAGCTCATAATGAATGTGTAATGTTATTGTGCATTAAATTATATATTTTAGAATATTATGGTATGAAGTAGAAATTACAAAATTCCACAATATAGATAATATTTAGAAATATCTTTTATTGGTTAGAAACTATATTTTAAATATTTGAATAGTTACTAAAAATATGGTCGAAGTAATTTTATTATAAGATTTGGAGAAATATTAGCCTCTTTTCTTTTTCCAAATATTAGTAGGATCCAACTTCAACCTTCTAATTAATAGTATTTATTTAAATTCTTAAATAGTATTACCAAATTCAACATAGAGTTCCTTTTTTCAAATCATACTATTAAAAGCGAAGTGATTTTTTCGAATGGAGCTCTCTCATTGAAAGTTGAGGTGGTTGATATCTATTTTACCCCTCTATTAAAAAGCTTATTTTTATATTTTAATTTTTAGATTAGTAACTTAATTTTTTTTTGCTAAACACGGATTAATGGGTTGTGGAGTTCGTAGGGCCTAAACAATATTGTTTGTTTGGCCTTGATATTTAGTTTTAATATAATAAATTAACTTAAAAATATTCCAAATCGGTGGATCTCACAATTTTACAAAAACATTTTTTTTTAAATTAATAAAAAAACGTGGATTAAAAAGCAATCAAATATAATATATATCTATAGTTAATGAAAAACGTGGATTACCATTAAAAAGGAAAAAAACAATCAAATATAATATATATATCTATAGTTCAGAAAAAGAGAAAAAAATATAATAATATCATTTAAATTTTACCAGATAAGATTTTGTCCCTAAATATTTTTCATACCAAAAAAATATCACCAAAACATACTGTATCAAAAATATGACAAAATAAAAATATAATCAATTTAAATCGTGAAAATTATAAACTGTAAAATATCTAGATATATTTGAGGAAGAGATTCAGTAAAAATAGTTATATATATATATATCTATATTTGTGAAGCGTTCTGTCAAGAATGAAAGTTGAAATCAAAATTACTAAACTACTCTTTATGAAATACAAAGCGATATGAGGTTATTTCGTCTTTTAACATTCATAAAAAAAGATTTTTGTTTTATTTTTCTAAAAGATAAAGATAAAATATAGTATATATATATTCATGACAGATTCTGTCTAATTTTAATAAGATATATTTTGTTAACATAAAAAAAAATAATTTTTATAAAAAGAAAATATAAAATTATATCTATATTTATCGAATTAAATAAAAAGATAAAATCAAGATTTATATAATAAAAAAATATTCTGTGATATCCATAATTATAATAAATCTTACCTTTCAAAAATTATATATATGTCACGCAGGTCTCCTCTCCCCAGCCACTTTTTATATGGCGTTCAATGTTATGTTTTTTAGATTTTAGTTTGAATGTTTTAGGTGTCTTAATTTGTTCATATTATTTGTTCGTTTGGTTTGATTTGGCGTGGAATTAATCATCTGGTTTTCTTTTTTAGGATACATATAGCAAAATCAAGTTATTAGCGGGATGAGAAAGAGATTGGCAAGAGATGATTACAGAGAATGGT
>KE154279.1:304936-319437 GCA_000411075.1 Sisymbrium irio | reverse complement strand
AAAAAAAAAAAAAAAAAAAAGAGAGAGAGAATAATTTTGTTTATTATAATTACAATAATTAATCGTCTCTCGGGATTGGATGTCTTGTTCTCTTTTCTCTCTCTCTCTCTTTTTGTCTTCGACTGTTCGAAGTTCTTCTCTTTTCTTGTGTTCCCTGATTCAGCCACATCCACATCCACAATCTCTCTTTTGTAGGGTTTTAAACTCCTCTCTCTGAGTCAGGTTGTGATTTTATTTTATTTTAATATATTCGACGGTTCTCAAGTTTCTTGATTGAAAGCTATGATTAATCTGTACTCTGTTTCCTTTTTTAAAAAAAAGTTTTTCTTTTTGGAAAGAAATTATCATCTTCTCTGTGTTTACTTATCCTCACCGTTCATGAAAGTATGAAATCATCATCAGAAATAAAAAAAGAATGGATCTTTCATGATTTCATCATCCTCTGCTTTTTTCTTTTATGTTACCTGCGTCACTGTTTCTTCCGTATAAAGATTAGGGTTTTAAATGGTTATCTAAAATTAGGGGATTTTTCATTTCTTGAAATTTTATCATCTGTAATTCGCGGCGTGGAGAATAAGATGTTTTAACATGCTCTAAAGATTGTTCCTTTTTTATTATTCAAAGAATCTGGTTTTAAACTTACACGTCTCTCTCTCTCTCTCTCTTTCTTCTTACAGGTAATCTCGTTTTCAGACAAAAGCTCAATCCGGATGAGAGACTCACTGTAATAATAAAAACACACTTTTTTTTATTAAACCAGAAAAAAAAAAAATGGCGGTTTATTACCCAACTAGTGTCGGCATGCAATCTATGTACCAAGAATCCATCTACCTCAACGAACAACAACAACAACAACAACAACAAGCTTCTTCATCCTCAGCTGCTTCTTTCTCCGAGATCATCTCCGGTGGTGGTGTTCGTAACGAGATGGTTTTTATCCCACCAACAAGCAACGACGTCGTCGTCACTGGTCTCAGTAACGGGAACGTAACGGTGTCAAGTAACGATCTAAGCTTCCACGGTGGAGGACTTTCCTTAAGTCTCGGGAATCAGATCCAGTACCATTACCAGAATCTCTCCAACCAGTTGAACTACACTAATCCGAATCCTTCTTTGTCTGATGAGAATGGGAAAAGCTTGAGTCATGATCATCATCATAACCATCAGTCTGAGCAAATTCCTACCTCTGGTTACGGCAATGGAGTTGGATTCTACAACAATTACCGTTACGAGACATCAGGGTTTGTGAGTAGCGTTCTAAGATCTCGTTACCTTAAACCAACACAACAATTGCTTGATGAAGTTGTTAGTGTCAGGAAAGATTTGAAATTGGGTGGTGGTGATAGTAATAAGAAGATCAAGAGCAATGATAAAGGTCAAGACTTTACTAATGGGTCTAGTGATAACAACACAGACAAAGAGAAACTGCAGGAAGAGTTATCTCCTTCAGAACGTCAAGAGCTTCAGAGCAAGAAGAACAAGCTCTTAACAATGGTCGATGAGGTAATTGATTTTAATCATTGTGATTTTTTTGTTGTTGTTGATTATTGTTTTTGAAAAAAGGATGATAATTTGCAGGTAGATAAAAGGTATAACCAATACTACCATCAAATGGAAGCTTTAGCTTCATCATTCGAGATGGTTACAGGTCTTGGAGCAGCTAAGCCTTACACATCGGTTGCTCTGAACAGAATCTCTCGCCATTTCCGTTGCTTGCGGGATGCGATAAAAGAGCAGGTTCAGGTGATTAGAGGGAAGCTTGGGGAGAGAGAGTCTTCTGATGAACAAGGAGAGAGGATACCACGTCTTAGGTATTTAGATCAGAGGTTGAGACAACAGAGAGCTTTGCATCAACAGCTTGGAATGGTTAGACCTGCTTGGAGACCACAAAGAGGCTTACCTGAAAACTCTGTCTCCATACTCCGCGCTTGGCTCTTTGAGCATTTCCTTCATCCGTAAGTGTTGATTAACAGACCACTTTCTTTTTTGTTGCTCTTCTTTGCTTAATCACTAACCATTTCAAGCCGTTTTGTAGGTATCCTAAGGAGTCGGAGAAGATCATGCTTGCGAAGCAGACAGGACTATCGAAAAACCAGGTAACACTAGAAAAAGCGAGATGTCACTTTTGTTGTTGGCTTTAATCTTTTGGTCTTGCTTTGATTTGAGTGGTTCTCTGGTTCTTGACAATTGTTAGGTTGCCAACTGGTTTATTAACGCTAGAGTTCGGCTATGGAAACCGATGATCGAAGAGATGTATAAAGAAGAATTTGGTGATGCATCAGAGTTACTCTCTAACTCTAATCAAGACAACAAAATGCAGGAAACATCTCAGCTCAAACACGAAGACTCTTCTTCTTCGCAACAACAAAATCATGGAAACAACAACAACAACAACATCCCATATACATCTGAGGCAGAAGAAAACCTTGTCTTCGCAGATCCTAAACCAGACCGTGCTACTACTGGAGATTACGACACCTTGATGAACTATCACGGGTTTGGTGTCGATGATTACAATCGCTACATTGGCCTTGGAAACCAGCAAGATGCCAGATTCTCTAATCCCCATCAGTTACACGACTTTGTCGTCTGAAAAAAGTTTCTAGTCTTTTCACAAGAACTCAAGAACTGGCAATGCCAGTGATTGGATTGGGGAGTATGATTCTTGAAGCGCAAGAAAACGCGCTTTTTGCATTTTTATAGATAGGGGATATATATATACTCAATATATATCTGTAATATTCGTGGTGGCATATATATAAAGGTTAGATTTTGTGAAAATTGTAGATGTTAGTCCTTTACATTTGTATATGAAATTGAGCCTTATGAACACTTTGGTAAGCAATTATTGTAATGTTTTGTGTATAATATTCATGGTGGTATAAACAAATACTTTTAAGTGTGAAAGAAAATTATATTTGTCACTGCTACAAGTGTGAATTTAGAGCTTGTTGAATTTAGAGCTTGTTTCAATTTGGAAGTCATCTGGATCTAAGAAACGTCACGATGTTGCTTTCGTATAAGAGACGGCAGGTAATGGAGATTACAGAGAGAACCTTGTGAATGGCTGGCAAATTCTTTAATCTCACTAGAATGATAAGTTTGTTTCATAACTAAAAAATTATCCCCATAAGTTACACTGAAACACACAAAATAATCCCAAAAAGAAAAACGTCAAAGACAGCTCTAAAGTCTAAAGCTGAAGCTCAATATCTGTTTTTTACAAAGCTTTCCTAAATAACCCCACATTCCTCTGATCCAGATCGAGGGGTTCCCTCAAAGCTGAGATGTCTTGTTAAGTCCCTGAAATGTGTATTATCGATTATTATGAGACAATTTCAAAACTCTCTTAAATTAGTAAAACACAAGATGGACATTTCACAGAATATGGATCTTTACCTCTATGCTTGATGAAGAACGGTTGTTACGATGTCTAGACCAAAAGCCTTTCTTTAATGCAGAGTCTTTGGAGGAGGGTTTACTCCACTTGGAGCTGATAGAAGCGAAGTGCCATTTCAAGAATGACTTAGACGGGGCTTTGCTACTGCAGCTAGGTTCCATCTTCAGAGCTTTTCCTTCTCGTTTCCCTGTCTTCTGGAACATAAACTCATCGCACTCGCTCTCGCCGTAACTATCCACCACACGGTTTTTACATCTTCTGTAATGCTTTGCCTTGGCTTCTGCCTCCGCCTTCAAAGCTTTCCTTGTTATTTTTGCGACCCGTTTCTCCCCAATCGTGCATATGGGACAAGCAGGATCGTACTTCTCTATCTCGGTAGTCATGGTCTCTAAGCACTCTGCGTGGTAAACATGACCACAAGCAAGAACAGCGGCGATTGGGAGCTCGAAATTGGCAACAGAAGACCTCTCGGTTAGTAACTTTGAGCAAGCTCCACAAGTCTGCTGATCAACAACGGAAGGGGAGAATGAGAATCTGCTGCTACCACCACTAAGTTTCCGTCTGTCAGAACCTAAGTGTTCGCTATCAAAGGACCATCTCTCTCTTTGAGAATACGCCACGAGCTCAGAGAAAGTGTTCAAGGACCAGCCACCTTCAGAAGATGCGTAATGGGATCCAGTGGCGAAGTCATTGCTACAGGTCGAAAGCACGAAGGATGACCTTCCTTCAGAGACTGGGTAATTATTATTTGGGGACTTCAATCCTAAAATTTGACTATCAGAAACCTGCCTAAACAACTGATGCCCCGGTGAACGCCGAGCCCGTCTTGATGGTGTTGATTTGGGAGGAAGCAAACGACTGTGAGCCGATGAAAGATCACAGACAGGAGCGGAAAGAGATGGCGAGGACAGCAAAGGCTTCGGAAGAGCCGATGGAACAATACTCGGTGAGTCAGCTAAATTCTTCACCTGAAACAATGAGGAGCCAGAAACGGGTTAAGAGGAACACAATAAATAAAGGGAAAACCTCAAAATAAAGCTCAAGCTAGAGAAAGGTAAATTATCTCACCTCGACGAGATCATGGCTTGCCAAGGATGAATCTGCGGCACAGAAAAAAAGTCACATAAGACACAGAAAGAATACAACAAGCAAGCTTAACTTATACATTATACCTGAAGCAGGCTGAACCATCGAATTTGTGCCCATCTCAGGAATTACTGATTTGTGAGAGACAGGAGTCCCTAAATGTCCATCAGGAGGGGTTCCTCCTTCAGAAAGAGTACCTCTTTCAGAGCCTAACGACATCTTATCCATACTAATACCTCTACTCGCAGCATACGGACTGTAATAAGGTGAACCTTCAATCTCATCAGCAACCCTTCTCCTATTATCACGTCGAAAACTCCATTGTGGCGAACACGCTGAATTCCGATGAAGAGATGCACCAGCGTGGTGCCCACTACTAGGAGGAACCTTTCTGTCTTTCACAGCTACACAACAAACCGAACCCATAATCACAAACTATTTTCTCTTAACAGATGATTCCAAACAAACTTGCACGTCCTTGACGCAGTAACAGCAACTTATCTTCCTATTGTATAACCAACCCTGCAACATAGAGAAAGCAGGAAAACATAAGTCTGGCTTCAACTGGTAAAGGAGTAACCTTTAAAGGGTCTAGTCACTAGATCGAAACAAGAGTAAGGAAACGAATAAGATCTGAGTCAAAAGCAGCCTAAAACTCACGCAGAAATGATCTAACAAACCAACCTAAAACTCTTAAGTCAATTCGACAATCATCTAATGAAAGTCAGAAACTTTAATATATATTCGGGAAAAGGGATTAGATTTCAACAACGATGGGGGAAACAAAGGCTGTCATAACGAATCAAAAGACGAAGCGCGCATATATATGCGTGTGTTGGATAAGAAAGGAGATACGTACGGAAACAGATCTTCCGGCGATGAATCAACGGCGGAGATTACCGTTTTGATCGGAACGGCCAAAATCGATCTGAGGGAGAGAGAGAGAAGGATGGGGAAGAGAAAGCAGTTTTGGGTGCGTCTGCTGCGTCTGCGTCTGCGTCCAGGGGAGGAGGAGGAAGAAACACGCACGGGGAATTGTGCCACGTTCCTCACCTTTTTCTTTTTTGTTTTATTTATTTTATTTTCGCTTTTTCTTTTTTTCCTCTTTTTTAATGTTTTTACTTTTGCTTTATGGTAAAGTTTTGTCTATTTTTCGGAATCAGAAATTGAAAATGATAAAAACATATACTGTAATTCATTTTATGAAAGTCATAGACATTAGAGTTAAAGTAAATACTACTCCAAATTTTTAAATTTAATTACTTACCAAAGAAATTAGATTAATTATGTTTTAAAAAATATGACTGTTGATTAGGAGAGATTGGTGGCTTCTGGACCACGGGGAGTGCGCTCTACGTGTTACTGTTTCTCCATTAGCCGCAAAAGCCAAAACTTTTCTGCCCCAAGGAAATTTTATTTATTCCTTAACTAAATGGGTACTTTTGTTGTCGACACTTAAATAAATATTTCTGCAACTTCTTTACTCTCATCTTAAGTATATCTGTTCACCCACTCTCATCAGTTAGACAATAAATTATTGAGAATTAAATATCATTATCATTTATCAATGTATAAATGCCAAAACTTGTCAGCATCTAGGTTAGACCAATTGCATATCCAATGCTTTCATGGTTGGAGTTGTTATTACAAATAAAAGTTTTTTTTTTTCACAAATTGTTTCATTTCTGTTATGATTATGCTACTTACTGAAATTACTTATTGAATTGATTCTTCTTATTTGTGTAAATAAATACGATTTAAGGTATGAAATCTTGCCCGGCCCACATATGGGGGAAGCAAATCTAGAGCTATTTTGTAACTTTTATTACAGTTAGATTTGATTATTAATATTTTAAGGAATGTCTCTTCTATTACTCACTAGTCACTACTATAGGGCCCAAATGGCGGAGGGTCCATTACAAATAAGCCTGGACGGTATTTATCTTAACTGGTCGACAACCTTTACAAAAAGTAAATAGCAGCGATTATTCCATGATGTTTTTGGCAGTTTAGCCCATCTAAACTTCAATTTGTTTTTGCTGTAAACAGGTCCGGTCTAGTGTGCTTTTTTCTTAGCAACCAAGTATTTTCCTACTTATTAAACATCTCAACTCTCAAGAGACCAAGAAGGATCCTTTTAATTATATTTCTTGATCATTTCTGTATAATTTTTTTGGTGATATAGACAAGTTGGTCTTAAAAAATCGAGGTATATAGCCAAGTTGGTCTTAAGAATTCGAGGTTCGATACCATAATTTCTTCTGCGTTATTCCTTGACGGTCACAGAATTCTTATGTAAACGTTTGACCGATAGATTAGGTCAGATGTCTCACTTAACACTTGCCTTCCTCATACTAATAAGTACTAACGTTCATTTTGTATATCAATGTATATGCAAACGAACTTACGAACATTTATGCTATAGTGTTAACGAGAATATAATTGTGAATACATAAACTTTATGCCAACAACATAAAATAATGAAGAAGCGAATGGTGCAACTATCTAAAGAATCGATTCAACTCTACCTTTCGTACGTGTTTTATTCGGATCGATAGAAAAAAGCGATGGAAGATCAAGATAATAAACATTGGTGGCGACAAAGAAATATACTCCACATACTATTACCCTGATATGTAGTTTTATTCTCACGCTAAGTCAGAAACATGAACATCTACTTGCCCACTTTTTTTTATTCCTTTTCACAGAGTATATAATAGATTAATCTGCAACAAGCAAATAAGGACAAGATCACCAATCAACATGCTATATGGATTCATTGAACATATATGAGTTTTCAAGGTTGATATATATTGAACTTTTTGTTTCTGGTTTAATCATTTCATCGATGACCACTTACGACTATTTGTTGGTAGATTTGTAAAAGTTAATATAAAGTATTTTTTTAGTGCCTGACGATCACTGAGGATTAGCTGTTTGTCAAATTATCTCATGAATTATTGTAATTAAATACCAGACGAAGTTTTAAATATTTATGGTTTAGAATTAGATTTCATAATTGAGTGTTTAGATATAGTTTAGTGGTTATATGTTATCCATGCAGTAATAATATATAAGTCAATGCTAGTTTTATTTTGTAATATACTATTACTGTTACCATTAACATCTTCATAAAATCATACAGAAAATTGTTAGAGTATGATATCATCTTGCTCATTTAACATCTAAATATTGAAATTAGCCATAATCACAACATTGTTACCCTAAACTATTTCAATTTCAATAAAACTTTTTAAAACAAATTTGACTAGTCACCTTTACACTAATTACATATACGTCGATGTTAGCTATTACTAGTATATTACTATAATTAGCGTTAACATATCCATAAACAATCATCTTACACATCAAGTTACCTAAATTTTGAAATTAACCATAATCCTAACATTTAACCCTAAATTCATTTTTTCCTTAACATCGTTAAATCTTCAAGTTTTCATTTTTCATTTTTCAATTTTGGCTACTCACCCATGTAGTTGTGATAACGTCAGTGTTAGTTTTTCTAATATGCTACTATTATTTTCCATATAACCAGTATGATATCCATATTACTTATTCAATTGGTCATATTTTCATATTTAACATATTTAACGTAGTTCTAAATCCTTGAAAACCATTATCCTAACATTTTAACTTTTTTTGTTTTTAATTAAAACCCCTAACTTTCAAAACAAAAGATTAGATTAGTTATCCATGCCATATCTACTGATACATACGTCAATACTAACTTAATATATCATTTATCATTACCTATTAACATTAGTATTTTTATAAACAATTATCTCACATATAACAAATTGTTAGACGAGTATGGATATATTTACATTTAAAGCTTGAAATTAGCAGTAATTATAACATCCTAGCCCTAAATTTTTTAACCTCGTTAAAACTCAATTTTTTAATTTTAGATTAATCACCCATCCAATAATGGTATGTACATTGGTGTAAAAAATTTCTAATATGTTATCGCTATTAACATAGGCATCTCCATAAACAATCTTCTCGCATACATCAAGTTATCAAGTATGTATGAGATTCATCTTGCTCGTTTAATTAGTACTAGTATTTTTATATTTATCTCTTTTTGTACCGCATTCTTATATTTATAATTATCTCTTGAAATTAATCATAAACATTATCCTAATATTTTAACTCAATTTGTTTTATTAAACCTCATTAAACTCAAACTATTATTTACTAGCTAGTCATCACTTACATTGGTTCTAATTTTTCTAATATATTATTACTAATAGTATTAACATATCTACAATTAATAATCATCTCAAATGCAAAGGCAGATCTAGAAAATTTTCTTGGGAGGGTCAAAACACAATATGTAATGTTAAAAATTTAAGTTAAACAAATGCAAAACTAGTAAATTTATAGACTATAAAGGAAAAATCAAAAAAAATTAGGGTGTCATTTGATCACCCTTTGCTCCAAGTAGATCCGCCATTGCTCACATGCATTAAGTTGTGAAAAAATACGATATTGAGTTGTAAGACAAGTATGATATTCGTCTTGCTCTCATTTAAACGGTTATATTTTTAATTTTAAAATTAAAAATTAAAAATTAACCATAACCTTGATATCCTAACCCAAATTTTGTAAACGTCATTAAAATTTTAAATTAGTCTCCCAGGCAACAGTGATATATATATACATGCGTTAGTTGATGTTAGTCTTTTAAATTATTCTCCCAGGCAACTATTTATGTGATATATATACATACAATGTCTCTCTCAATCAGAGATTTGAGTTCTGGAGACAATAGTAAATAACTAGTACAAAATGTAGCATATCTAGGTCCTTAATTTAGACGCAAGAAAATGTGCTGATTTGTTGTTGCCTCGAGGAGTGAAGTTGAATGTAATCTCAGGTAAAGTAAAAACTGCAGACTTTGTATCTTCAATTATATTGCTCAATCTCCAATTAGAAGATCTTCCTTTAAGGATGTTATAAAGAATTTGGCAGTCGGTTTCAATGATCATCTTTTTGTATCCAAGATGTAAGCCACGTTTGCATGTTTCAAGAAGTGCCTTTGCTTCAGCTTCTAGAGGGGAGATGGAGGTTCCTGATAATAAAGAATTGTTAATAGATTTCTATCATTTAGATTCGAGTACCGGAGAAACAATTGTACATTTGGCCACCAGAACAAATTGGCGAGTATAACCGGATTACGTGAGATTAGTCTCGGTCTATTGGACTCTGAGAATGCCTATGTTCCATCAAAAGAAAAAAGACAACATATTGTATCTGCAAGTCGTCATATACATTAGTTGATCGGGATTTGTAAACAGAGAAATTGAAATGTACATTTATAAATAAAAACGAAATTACTGAGTAAGTGAGATCATGTGCCTCGTACCTAAGATTCTTGAAAAATAGAAAACTCGAGTGACCCATGATAATAATTGCTGTAAGTACTAAAATGCATCATTATTTATCACATTTTTGACAATATGGTCTTGAGCACAATAATGATACTACTGTACTCCATTTCCACTTCTATATAGTATTTTGAAATGGACCACCTTATAAAAAAAAAAACCGTCCACGAGCTTTCACATTGTTTTCATTCTTCACTAGTAGCCAAAAAATTCATCTTTCTAATAAGAGCAACCAATGATCCCAAATAAGGAAAACAGAGAACCATATATATAAGAAAAAGACAAAACAATATTTCTCCATTTTTAATACAAGAAGAAAAAAAGAAAAAAAAGACTTATAATACTTTTCCCCCACTTACAGCAAAATCACATTTCTGTCCATTGTTACAAACCCCTCATTGATTGAGCAAGCGTTTAATTAACTTGTTTTTTATGTTACAACCTAAAAACACAGAGCATCGCATCATCAAGAATAAAATTACAAGTTTACCCCTGATGTCATGTCATATTCTCTTCAGGACTAACAGTTGAAGACATCAGCAGCAGTAGAAGCAGAAGCCATGATTGGTTGGTTATAAAACCCTAAGTTGAGAGGATTCATCGCTCCGTCGTAAACTCCGCCGAAGTCCATCAGTCCTCCTCCTCCTCCTCCCTGACCGGTCTCCATCCCAAATCCTCCGGAAGACGACTCCACGAACTCGATGATCTCGTTGAGAGAAGTCAGACGGTGGTTGAGCTCCGTGAGCTGAGCTCTGAGGATAGAGTTCTCCGCCTCGATGGCCACGTAGTGCTGCGTGGTGACGGCGATCCCGGCGACGATCTGGTTGTTTTCTTTCCGGAGATGAGCGACCTGAGACGTTAGATCGTCCAGATGCTTCTGCTTCCTCATCCTTGACCTCCTCGCTGACTCTCTGTTGGACTGCTTCCTCTTCCTCTTTCGCTCGTCGATCAGATCCCGTTGCCGAAGATCCGACTCCGAACCGGAGTTTTGTAAACCGGTCGTCGAAATCGACGAGCAGTTTCCGCTCGTGGACGATCCCATTTCAGTTTTATTCATCGACAAAAATAAAAAGCCAAATTAAAAAAAAAAAAGACGCAGGACCCGATTTTTTTAAGGTTAAAAAAGTAAAAATATATATGGAAGGTAAATATATAATATGAAGATCTTAGGTTTATTTTTATATGGTATGATTATATAGTTATGTAATAATATATTATATATATGTATAATGGCTAAAGGAGAGATGATTTATGAGAAAACATAGAACCAGTAGAGAAAGACAACGGAGAAAGACTGAACGAGATGGGTCCTGCGTCTAAGAGATGAATCTATAGTTAAGCCAGATCTAAGTACTTCACTAATCACCGGAGACATGAATGTTTTAACATCAAGATCCAGTTCTTCGCAACATCAATATTTTGAAAAAGAAAAACAACACGGACACAACAGGTTTTGATTTTCTCGAGAAAACTGAAAAAAAGAGAGAATATGATGAAGAAGAAGAAGAATGGAGAGTGATGATGTATTCGAGAGCGAAGGGGGAAGAGGTAATTAGGTGTTTGGGGATGGGTTTTATAGAGTGGGGGAGAGAGGAGATATAAACAAAAATAAAAGTTAATGAAAAGGTAAATGCAAATTAAAAAAGAGTAAGTGAATATTTATTGAGAATAAGAAGAAAAAAAAAAAGAAATTGGGAAACTGTTGAGAGATGATGCATGTGAAGTGGGATTTTCCGAAACAGTCAAGTTTTTTACAGCTGTTTTGCAATATTTGTTTTCATGTATCTGTGTATGGGTTTCATTTTAAATTAAAGATTCTGTAAATACCCAATGACCATTTCTAGACAATTTTTTTATGGTCGACAAAAAAAAAAAAAGACAATTTTTTATGAAACAGTAAGCATACTTGGGTTATCTTTTTGTGGACATCTGAATTCTCTAAAACCTTCGAGATTTATTCCCTCTTTTTCATATTGTTGCTTTATATATAAAATAATGCATTTAGGTGTATTGTTCAAAATGAACTGTATTTCCTTATAAATGGTAACACCAGAGAATCTACTAAATATAATAAACTAGTAATAATTATTGAAACTTTTCTTGGGTTCTCGCCCTTTTCATTTAATACATGAGAATCACCGCCCAAAGTACCAGAATTAACCGTTCAGCAACGGACACCTGGAGTATAAGACAAATGATGAAATTAGGGTAGAGGTGGTATATCCTCATGCATGTATGGGTATTTTCGGTATTTAAATCTCCTATTGTCAATAATTCAATCAAATTGGAAACTTCAATCAGTGTTTAAAAAAATTTATAATGGAATTAACCAGCCGTTGAAAATTCTTCTTAGTAAGCAATTATGCATGAAGCATCGAGACTAATTTCTTACCTACAAAATTTTATAATATGGTTTCAAAGTCAGAAGTTTTTTTATTCATATATATGCTTTCGATAATTAGAAACTATTAAAGTTCAAAAAAAAATTTAGAAACTATTTCACAACTATAATCAATTGTCAAATTTTTACTCACCGTGTTATTGGAAATCTGGTGAATAACTAAAAAAATAACTTATTAGAGAGAGTGTTCAGAGAAAGGAAGAAAATGGAAATGAGAGAATGAGGATTTGATTATTTTAAAAATTTGGAGCTTTTATTGGTTATAGGGTGTAAATTCTCTTTATTCTTCCCATTCAAAACTGATCAATTTGTTTTTCTTCGTACTCTCTTTTTATTAATCTTTTGGACATAGGAATCAAAAACATGTAAAAAACCAATCTCTCTGTCACTTCGTATCTAACTATCTTTATATTGCCAAGACAAACTTTGTTTATTTCTATTTGACTAGCCAACTCGTGCACAAATTGATTAATTACGACATTCAATGCTTTATTCATTCTTTTGTCTACTGCAAGGACAAATAACTCTGATATAGTTTTTTTTTTTTGTTCAACAGCTTTGATATAGTTTTTTACTTATACTGTATATATATATATATATATGTATATTACGTTTAAGAGAAATTAAACGAAATAGGATTTGGCTTGTCATATTGGCAACCTTCTTTTTGCAAAACGTTACACACTTATCTTTAGCTTTCAAATTTAAATTACGTTATATTACTTAATTAACGGTTATGAAAACTATATAAAATCTGTCATATATATATTATCTACATACGATGATACGATATACCAACGTCTAAACTATGAAATTAAACCGGACGTCGTAGATGCATAATATGATAGTACTACGCGTACTGTCTTTATCTTGTGTGTAAGCTAATTAACTTGCAATTATAATTCAAAACCCGTTTAAAACGTAAAGCTAATTAATTGAAAAATAAATTTGGTTATGGACAGTCATCCATCGTACGGACATCTCACGTGCAAGAGTGCGTGCTCTGTGTGTGCATGTGGATCCCATGTAAAACCGCATAGATTGGATGTCAGATCGACACGTGTCTTTTTTATTGTACTTTGATACTCAATATTTAAAAATCGACGATGCTGGTTCACGCGAATAAGTGAGGTCTGAAGTTAAATCAGGTCTCTAATTAAACAATTTTTTCCCCGGCAATTACCGGAACAGGTAACAAAAGTAATTTGTACTAATTGTCTTCTTGACAGTTGACACATCGTTTTTGGCCATAATTTTGATTTAAGTGAATTATAAATATATTATGTACTGTATTAGTTACTTTTAATGAAAGTTTAACTTTTTGATACAACAAGAATCTGTAATTCATTTTACAAAGTACCCGTTACAATATATTAATAAATTTTTAATGAGTATTAACATTTTACAAGTACTTCTAATCTAATAAAATATCCTTTGTTAAGCTATACTATAATTATTTATTTGCTAAAATCGAAAAGTTTAAGAAAAATTTCCATGCATTTTTAATACTTAATGATGATGAATTGTAAACTTCAAGAAAATTAATTGAATTTATTGAATTATTATTGGTTAATAATTACAGAAAATTGTCAATCATAAAAATGATGCATTTCTAATTATATTTTAATAATATGTATAAAAGCTCTAACACATCTATTAATTAAAAACAGAGAAAGTATTAAACATCTTATGTTATGAGACAAACATTATTTATTAACAACATGTAAACATCTGTATTCTTAATGTTTAATGTTTTGACAACAGTGTTACAAACGAGACATAAAACATCCATGATAGCTGAGATGATAATTACAATATTAACTTTTTCATTGTTTATAAACGAAAATACAGAAAGCCTATCACTAACAACCTCAAAACTATTGTTCCAAAGAGTTGACAGTTTATCCGGATCGACTAAATTGAAAAGGAAAAATATTGAAAATGTGGATACCCAGATAACAAGCAGGTTTCGTGGAATTAAGTAAATAAAGATCCAGCTGTTTTTTTCTGTTAAAAAAAAATTTCGAACTGTTCGTACACCCACAAATCAGTTGAAGAAAGGAATAAAATTGCGACATATATTGGGTATGCAAAAGACATCAATCCCTCTATAGATTTGTCTATCTATAAATCAAATGGTTACCACTTTCCAAAATGATAATAATCGCCACCTCAAAGTGAAATGACTTTGTAAGAACTCTCA
>KE154279.1:287305-304769 GCA_000411075.1 Sisymbrium irio | reverse complement strand
AATGACTTTGTAATAACTCTTACAAAGTCATTTCACTTCTCATTCACAAACATAAAAAAATAACAGATCAAACCTCTTTAGTTACACATAATATAATGTCGTGCATTCAGACTCGATGATATAACTTTATTTGATTAATGTTTATTAGTTTTATAGCTTCATTTCGGTAATGATTTATCAGTAAAACTAGTTCACCTAACTAACGTAACTATACATTTATAGATCTTAACAAATTCAGCATTGTTAGCTTGGCTTAGTTCTAAAATTGGGATTGAAGTATAAAACTTATGATCTATATTTGACCTGCTAATTCAATTAAAATGCGAAAAGTTCTATGCACTTTGCGAACCTCAGATTAATTATATGAAAGAGCATCTTTTTAGTTTCAATTGGGATCTAAAAAAATGACAAAACTCATCAAAACCGATCAAAGTAGAGAGTTTTAGTACTGCAAAGTTAGGTAAGTGGGTGTGTGGTCAGTGGTGTGAAGTCTCTTTTAACCCAACGCAAAAGGGTTCCAAGTTGCTTAGTGAAACATATACACAGATATGGAAAAAAAGTATTATAAAAGAAAGTTAAGTTAAAGATACTGCGTTTTGGCAACACAGGTTTTTATACCAAAAGCGGAATCACAATGTAGTAATAAGAATTATTTGTGTCACAAAAGAAACATGTTTGTGAGAGAGAAGGAGGTAAGAAAAAAAAGGTGACTGAAAGATTCCGAATCTGCCTAACATCTCAACTCTCATAGCACATGGCCCTATCTTTCTTCCTTAGCATTTATCTCTTTCCCTTTGGTTGGTCCTCTCTTCTTTGCGAACATTGTGGAGTTGTTTTATATTCAGACCATCTTTTTAATCTTCTGTACTATACCTTGAAGATAGATAATTAATTTATGGCTTTTGTTGGTATTATAACAATAATGTTGTATAATAATAGAATCACGAAACAAATTAAAAATAGAAAATACAATGATAAAATTAATTAGAAAACTATAGAACGATGGTTTCTCTCTTTTACTTCATTTTTATCTAACTTGGCAAAATAAACGAAATAATTGATTGGATATATATCATCAATCGCTACTTGACACAATCATATATATATGATGGTGATAGGAACCAAGATAATCGCTGAATAATTTCATTCGTGGATGACCAAACAAAATTTGTCTCCCTGACTCTCTCCATGAAGTTTTATACCTATTCTATAAAAAGCATATGAAATTAATTAAAATAGCAAATCGTTCTTTTACTGAATTTTTGTTCGTCTCGTGAAAAGAGACAATACAAATGGGTTTCTATATTATACGATCTGAAGAAAAAAAACCTCAGTGAATGATGTAGTAAGCAGGTGCGTGGATTAATAACAGAAATTTAGCTTTTACGATAAAGTGTGGAATCCTCCATCCAACTGGAAAATTAAAAGCCAAAATAAGTTTTGCCAAATCATTTCTAAGGTGGGTTCTGGTGATTAGTCAATTTGCATGAATGTCTACTTTATCATTGTTGTATAATATATAAACTAAGAAAGAAGGAAATATATAACAATTTGTCTGAAGGCATCATACAAAAAGTATTCCATTTTCAGTTATATATGAACATTTATCATTTGTTGGTTGTACACTACTTAGAATCAAACTTGGTATAACAAAAAGAAAACCATATTATCTATAGTTTAGTTATAAAGACATTGACATAAATGTGAAAATAGATAAATATAGACGGTTCTTTCACTTAATGGAAAACAGTTGCCGAATATTCGTTAAACACACCTATCGAAGACATAAAACTAGAATAATATAGAAACTAGCAAGTAGCAATCGATGAAACCCTCCTCGAATGATTTTTTTTTTTCTTCTGATAACTGATTCTGAAATTTTTATAAGTCTAAAACTAATCCTTAAATCCAAAAGATTATGTTGAATTATTTGAATTTCGATGATCAATGTTACTCAAATCTAAATGATGGAAAATTATTAGCATTTTTTTAGTACTGAACTGAACTAAAGCGATTTGGTTTTCTATTTACTTCACCCATAATTCTTAATTAGTACTAGCTAGCATTATTTGTAAGTAAGAGAGAGCATGCATGCATTAACGTTTCAATCAGTGCCATCTCTGATATTTCAGATTGGAAGTAACTCTTTTGAAAATGAACCTTTAATAAAAAATAGCTGTTTTTAATTAAATAAAAGATAATTATTTTTTTTGGAAAAATGCTGAATTTTCAATACATTTTGTTTTGCTAGAAGCTGGTGCTTGTAATTCTTCCTATCAAGACTCGTATTAGTTTCAATCGACTATTTTTGGCGACCCAGGCAATATATATAGTAATATTATATATATGAGAGAGAGAGAGAGAGATCAACTAGGGGTTTCGATTTACTTAATCGTTTCTTGCAGTTAGTAGACTGTTCTACTGACATGAAACCTTGAACTAATCGTTTCTTGGAGTTAAATTAATCAATAAAGAAGAAAGAGAATCTGGGAAGACACTGAATCTTTGATGGTCGGTCACGTAGGGTCAGATAAGAGTAGATGCAAACAATTGGGGTCAATTTCATATTTCTTAAAGCTAGCCTTCAAAGGCTGTATTATATTTTTTTCCTTTTTTTTATATAAAGGGTATGTTCTTGAAATTCTTCTCTTGTTTTCTTTTTTTTCGCTCCTTTACTTACCGGGTATATTTTTTTGCAATGTCTTAACCATTCTTCAAGGTTTTCTGTAGGAGCATCTTTAACAAAATGTAATGGTTATATATACAATGGCTCCATTCTTTTCTTTAATTTCGTTGGTAAATTATGAAACAACATAGAAGTTATTGTTTACAACTCACACGTGTACATTAGCGAAACTAAGTTTACACAATTACTTATTAGTAGAAATCATTAGGTTACAAACTATGATGTTTATAAGATATGTAAATGTGTAATAGATTGGACCAAAATACATTTGTTTTAATAGTTCGCTTAACTACAAAAGCTAAATTTCAAATAAAAATGTATTATTCTACAAGAACTGCTTAGATTACACTCCATAAATATTTATTTTATCTTAGACTAGTGGCTAGTTTCGCACACAAAAAGACTAATCGCTAGTAGTATAATTTCCCAAAAATAAAAATAAATTATAAGATATTTACAAACATTTATGGACACGTCGCACGTCATATGCCTCACATATATACAACGACTTTACGATACCAGTTGACATCGTTTACACATTGCCATTCATTGTAAAGAAAAACCTACGCAAACAGTTTTCTGTTTACGATCACATCAAACCTGATGTTTCAACTTTGGGATCGAGATTTCTCGTCTCGCTTTATACGGACGACCATGGTCTTTTCCTTCGGTAGTAAGGCAAAACTGTGGACATAGAAACTGTATAACAACCTGCACATTCAAACATATATATGATAGTGATCAGGTTAACCGAAACGAGAAGGTATTCATGGTAACAGGCAAAATTCATATATAACACTTCAAATTTATTAACAGGAAACCGTATTCGAATTGGAAAGTAAGACTGAAATTTGTCTGGAATTTATGTTAAATCCTACAAAAAAAATCACGAGACCACTTCTTTTTCTTTTGTCAATATTTCTTTAAACTTTAGAAAGATTTCACTCAACAATTTCTTGCGGATGCATACTCGGCAGTTTGAGACCAGATCGTTTGTTCTTTAATTATGATAACGCGGATTTTGATAATCTCAAAACATTAGTAATATATCTAACAAGTGCCTATCATATTTGGCGTGAGAGTAACAACTAGAAGTATAATCACTTTTACTGTCCAATCATCTCATCAAACTAATGGATAATATATTTTTTTTTGCCTATGCAAGTATATATTCATGGTCCTAGAAAACATACCGACTGATAACATGATATTTTGCTAACTAAAACAACGACGGCCTTGTTGTATGTAAGAAAAAAAAAAACAGGTTGACGTCAAAAACAGAATAAAAACACATAGCCAGATTAATTATGAGTGCGTCTATGCAATACATGCATGATTGACGAATAACCTATTAAGAAAATATATAAATGGAAGGGATATTCTTTTGTTCAAGAGGCATGCTTTAGAGTATATCTCAATTCTAGAAGCCTTCTGTAAACCAAGACCAAATTAAGAATAACTAAATGGTAAAAATAAGTAAATAACTATACACGATAATCTCTAAGAACAAATTCCAGAAGATATTTAAGAGAATTTCCAACCATTAGAATCTATATAAGATTCTAAAAAATAAAAAAAATTAATATTTTAATTGAATAACTAAATTTTATATTTATTTTTAATTATAAAATATTAATCAAATGATATGTAGAAGGTAAAAGTTTAGAGGTGGTTCTAAAAACATTGTTTTAAAATCTTTCTACACTCTCTTTCCTATTTTCTTTTTATATTTCTTTATTTTTAATTGTAGGGTTCTGATTAAAGACTCACCATTGGAGATAGTCTAAGAAACAAGTTCCAGACACTAGCATATCAGACATACATGATCTATCATATCTTGAATATTAAAACCAGATTCGATCTAGGCATATATATTCACCGGCTATATGCACACTCATATATAAATATAATTATAGTCATATATACGACAAATTAATTATATAATTGTTACGTACAACGGTGTGTTTCCTTAATTACTTGCTCATGGCCTTTTTGAATTCGCTGTCTCCGTTTTTGTTGCTAGAATTCCTGTTTCATGATTGTTGAAGACAAACGCAAGAAAATCATCGCGTATCAAATATTAAGTTTCGATCATTTTTGTAGAAGGGAAGATAGATAACGTTGCTAAAAAGAAATAGTAAAAAAGACGACGGATACGTGATTGGTTCGTGCACTTCTAAAAATTAAAATATACTATTTTGTAGTCGCTGAGACTGTTCTGGAAGTGCATGGATGTATCAAGTTCATTGTTAAATTAAGCATATAATGATAATATGTTAATATGTTAATTGTTTCATAGCTAGGTTACTATGTGAAAATACTAAGGACTACCAATTTTGAATTGATATTTGTTAAATTGGTAATTGATTACGATAGAAAAATGGGTTTAAGTCACCATCCCGTCCTAATTCTGTATCAATGCGATAGCTTCAAATGTGGTAATTAACCAAATTTGGGCTTTCTAGAAATGATTTGGTTTAAGAGTATTATTAGGTTTTTGATCTGTGCTAAAGTACAAGATTATATTTTAAAAATATTTTGTGATTATTATTTTAAATGAAATAGTTCTTATAAAAATGATGTGATAATGTTTTGATCTGATTTTATATATTTTCAAATATATTATAAGAATAATATATGTTACATACTAAATAATTTTCTAGATCAACTTTATTTTTTTTATATAAATACAGTTATAATGATAATGTTAGTCAAACTAAGGTAATCCATTCATTTGATCTGTCAAATTATTTTTTAATATTTTTATAATTCTAATAGATTAAGCCTTTTTTATTGATATTCATTTTAAAAAAAATTAAAAGACTAATCAGCCCTCATTATACTTCCAAATGTACTGGATGTTTTAATGAAATAACCCATAAAATATCGTAAATTATAAAGTATAAATCCTAATTTTATCTAGTGAAAAATATTGACCTTTTTTATTGTTTTATGTTTTATAATTTTAATATTAAATTTGATTTTTAGTTGAAATATGTTCAAAATATCTTTATTTATGTTTTTTGTATATAGAATTTGATTTTATAATTTATAAAATATTTGATTTATTAAATTATCTAATTACGTATATCACATGCTTTGTATTTTATTACATGTAATTCTGTTTTAATTTTTGCTTTATAATTAATTTAGAATATAAGACCCACTATTTTAGATTGTTTAGATACATAATCATTGTATTGTTTGGAAATATGTTTAGTACAGATAATATTATTTTTTAAATTATCGATCCTTAATAAAATTTTAATTAAATCATTTAATTTAATTAGTATTTGTATAATATGACACATAACTAGAATTTAGTTTTATATTTTTATTCTAAACTAATGAGATAGATTATGCTTGATATAAAACATAGTTAGTTAAACATATTATGCTCTGTGTAAGTTAAAAATGAAAATTAATTGATGCCAAAAATATTTATATATATAAAAAGACAAATGGTAGGGTTGGTCGGGAGAGGCTAAAGTCTTGAGAGTGAGTGAAGGAGGCTTAGAGCAGCCGACATCGAATCTTTAAAAGTCGCAAAAATCTCAAAATACCTTATCATATATATACGCGCATCTGAATATCTTTTCATTTCTTAGCAGAAGATTAATTACGATTTTATTTTTATTTAGCTTTTCTTCAAACAAAAGGAAGCTTCCTCTCCATCTATCTAGAACCATCATTTTATTAGAACGATTACATTTATACTCCATACTATACTAGGATGTTTTGGAGGTTCTTTTGATCGAGATCCATAATTGTTAATTTTTCCAAACCAATTTTTACGAACAATATAACACTGGATTGGTGGATGTGATGTCAAAAAAAAAGGATTGGTGGATGCATCCACTAAAACGTAAAACTCAGTTTGGTACTAGAAACAAATGTGTTTGAGTTATGTCCATTTACCACATTTTCTTACCATCTCATGGTTTTTGTTTTGAGTTTTGACCAACTGACTTTCTACGCTTTTTACATCTCTAGTAGCTAAAAACGTCGGGTTTGTTTCGGCCAAATTCTGATGGAACAAAAAAACACAAAACAGTTTTGACTATTTTTTTCCAATAAAAAATAGTTCCGACTATTGAAAGGCTTAAAATGTTTTCAGCTCTGATGGAAAAAGAACACAGAGACCATAATCGATTTTGTCGGAAGTTTATTTATGTCATTAGGATTACTGGTCAAACGACTCAAAACCGTCATGATTGTTCTAATTAACTCTCGAAATAAACTATTTGATTTGATCTGATGCGCAGTTTACAAATATTTTTAATATTTGGCTAGTAATCTAGTGAAGAGTATTTAAACCTGTGTGAAAACAGTCCTTGAAAATGCAATTCGGTGCACAAATTGAGATAACATATTTACATGCGTTCGATGCGCGCATGCATATGGATACAACTAGGATTACTGGTCAAGCCCTTCATGTCTGTGCAAACTTTCCTTATAATCGGCAATTCTGAACCGTAAGTTAGAACAAACATAAATAGTAGAACCAGTAATCATAGACTATTTTAAAATTTTAATCTATGTTATACGCCGTTTACAACTAAGCTTCTCAATTCTAGCTTACTTTAGTTTCGGCACGCTACTTTATCCACCGATGTTTACTTGCTTAATTTCTGCAAAATTAAATTGTGCTATTCTACGACTGATTCGGTCCGGAACTTCGATCCAAAACTTTCTTACACTGGGAAATATAGTGAACCAACCATACGACGTCCTATCTATTCTGGTTACTTAAATCAAAAACTTCAAAATCGTTCATGTCCATGGGTACACATCTTGGGCCTAATTATGGGCCAAATTCGGTTTTGGATCAACATCATTTAAATACATACGTTGTGCGATAAAAAAAAACCCAACCCTCCCTCAGATTTGATCACTTTCAACTTTCGTGTAATTGAAAAAATGTCGAAGTAAATTCCAAATAAGAAAATATCCAAACATTGTGGGGGATATTTTTTGGGGCTGGGAGTTTGGATAACGAAGGAACGCTTAAGAAGCCATTTACCTATCAATTTGTTGGACCGATAAGGTATTTGATTATCAATGGGCCCATTATTGACATTGACTTCTAAGCTACAATGTAGTTTCCACTTGCTTATTTCACTTTCCTCGAGTAAGACTTATATTTTCAGCTAATTGGCCAATAGTCCGACTTCTTGCTCTCTTTATTTATTACCATAACTTGATCATCTTTTGAAAATAATGATGGATGACAAAACCAACAAATAGTGTTACTTTCTAAATATCAGATCAAGTTAATTTATTTAGTTAATTGACCAATATTTTAGTGAAAAAGAACATTAAATTTTACGTGGAACGTTACCCAAAATACAAAGTATTATTATGACGACAATAGTCTAGAAGACGGTGAAAAAATACCGAAGAAAAAGACAGTAAAAAAGAGAGTCGACGTTTCTCGTAAATTATAGTACGACCTTATCCAAAACCATCTCTGATACAAAAGACAGGTACACGTGGCATCCATCTAAGCGATGAAATACATCGGCTGCCGTCAACTGATGACCTGTCGACCTTTTATGATTTTCCTTCTAACGTCATCAAATTTACATAATTACCATTTTACCCTTACATTTCAGTTTCTTAAAGTGTTTGTTAAATAAATAAAATGAAACAATACGACAAAATCAATCGTTGAAACCAATTACACCATTCACTTTTAAAAGTATTAATTTTATTTTTTCTCTTTGCTTCTTTCTTATGATTTTCTTATTCTAGTTGTTGATTGTAGTCTACATCTTTGCTCAAATTAGAAGTAATTGACGATATCTTACTTCTATAAATCGAACGAAGCACATATTATGTAAAAAAAAAACATAGCACATGTATCATGTGTTTTGTAAGGAAAGACATTTAATTATTTAAGAAATGTCAAAGCATATGGATTTATTTAATTTTCTAATTATTTAAGATAGCGATTTTCTAAATAACATTGATATTCATTTTAAAAAACATTAATAAATTTAGCAATTTTGCAGTATAGAAATAACTAGAGATTTGTAAAAGTCTGTTTATTAAACGGTCTGCTCAAACAAAAAAAAGATTCTCGTAAGTGAAATAATTTCGAATATATTGCTTCGCTTTCAAAAGCTCAATAATTTTGTCCATAAATAAATACAAAAGAAGAAGGGGCAGCCCGGGCAGGTACACAAAAAAAAGTTTATTTTATAGTAACCATAACAAATATTAGTGAAAATAAAAGAGATTTGGTAAAAAGGGTAAAACCGGGAATGGAAGCAAAAAACTGGGTTAATAAAGTGAGGAAGAGATTCTCACACTCTTCTGATCTCTCAAGTTCTCAAGTGAAGAATCTCTCTCTCTCTACCTTCTTCTTTTCATCTTCGTTTTGATCCTTGGCTTCTTCCGAAAATCTCCGATCCGTTCGAATCTATTAACTTCGCTCTGCTGACTGTTCATGCCATTCGCGATCATCTGATCCATCGATCTCCCAAATTGCCGCTCGCATAAAAATATCGTAGGTATGTCAGAAACTATCGATCATCCATTCAAAACGTTTTCTGCTATATATCTGTTATTATATTCGGTAAGTAAACTGATATCAATGTCAGTTTCCAAAAATAACACAGATCGTTGATTGTTTTGACTTTTGACTTTTTTACGGTTAGAATCTTTTTGGTTTTGTTGTTTCGTTGTACGGACCTGTGATTCAAGAGAAACCGTTTCATTTCGGCCGTTAAGTTACAGAGGTTTGGTTATGTTTGGTACTAAAAATTCATGTTTTTATATTTTCCTTTTTGATTGTTATGTAAGGAAAGTATAAAGGAAGATGAGGTCGCTTCAGGCAGCAGTTGTGTGCCCCGCAATTCGTCCAAGACAAGTAGGTGCATGTGCTTCATCACTTGTCAACTACACTGGTCTGAAACCTAGGCTTCTCAGAAGCCAGTTCTGGGGTGTTCGGACAAAAGCCATCAAGTCTCAGGTTACGACCACTATCACACTTCGTCTGCTTCCTCGGTGGTGCAACAGGAGCATCAAGTGTGTTTTCAGCTCTCACTCTGATGGTAACGGAAGCACCGCAGAGAATTTCAACGAAAACGATGAGGAATATGTTAACTCTAGTGTAGTGGAAGCTGGTAAGCTTATTGGATTCTCTAAGATTTTTTATGCTCTGTTTTGATTTATTGTTTGGGTTCTTAACTTTTTATATTTATGTTATATTAGTTGAGGTAAAGAGTGGAGCAGATGGTTTCATGGTGAAGATGAGAGACGGTAGGCAACTACGATGTGTTCATAACAATCCTCAAGGAGGGCATTTACCGGATTATGCTCCACACCCTGCAATTGTGTTGAAAATGGAAGATGGAACTGGTCTTCTCCTTCCCATTATTGTCTGTACGTGACTAAAAAAAAATTTGTATTGAGTAGCTTAGTTTTGATGTATATCTCAAAGTGATGTTTGTATTGTAAGTCTCACAGATATTGTTTTTGGTTTTTCTCTATTGCAGTGGAGATGCCTAGTGTGTTACTTATGGCAGCAATGACCAATGTCCAAATTGTATGCTTTTATTTCTCTGTTTATGTAAGTGTAGAGTGATTGAATGGGAATTTATGGAGCTTTTGGTTTGCAGGCAAGACCGACCATGTATCAGGTGGTGAAAGAAATGGTGGACAAGATGGGTTACGAAGTATGTCTTATGGTTTCAGTCTCCCTTCCTTTCATTTGATCTCTTTATCTCATTAACATGTTCCTCATGAAATTTGTTCTTGAACTTTTGTACAGGTTAGACTTGTTAGAGTCACCAAAAGAGTTCACGAGGCGTATTTTGCCCAATTATACCTTTCAAAGGTTTGTTCTTGGTGTCTTCTATGCAACTTTCACTCAGTCGTTGAAACTTAAGTACAGTTATCTACGCAGTGTCTCGTTTCCCTCTATTAAGGCTGCTTTGTAACGATCTTGCAGGTGGGTAATGCATCGGACTGTCTCAGCTTTGACCTTCGGCCTTCAGATGCAATTAATATAGCTGTTAGATGCAAGGTAAATACATAACTGTGTTTCTTTATCATCTGAGCTAATATTAAATGACATTTTCGCGGTTGAAAATTGATCCTTCTGTAGATACCTATCCAAGTGAACAAGTACCTTGCATATAGTGATGGAATGAGAGTCATCGAGTCAGAGAAGCTATCACAGCAGACACCTGCTTCAGATGGTTTATTATTTACTGAACAAGACCGGTAAAATTTCAGACACATCAAATCAAATCAAATCTTCCCAGATCATATCTCTCTGAATTTGAGTGTTGGAAGCTTAAAAGTTCGTTTTGCCATTTGCGCAGACCAAATGGTAAGGCTTGCCTTGATACGAAAGAGTTCAATATTTTGAGCAACATGATGCAAGCTGTTAATGAAGAGCGATATGATGAAGCTGGTAAGCTTTATTGTTTGATATAACTTAGTTTAGTGACCTTGATCCGTATTTGCATGTAGATTTCCATAATTCTTGGTCTAAGCTCAATACGTTGTTGTTGTTTTATGATTTGCAGCTGAGTGGAGAGACAAGCTTGGACAGTTTCGGGCCAAGCGTAACCTGAGGAAATACACATAAGAGGTACCAAATATAAAACGAAAGTTCACTTAAATGACTGCATCATCATTGATGCTTATGTTTCTACTTCGAACAGCTCGATGAACGACAAGTATTTGTCTGTGTACATAATATGGAGAAGAAGAAAAAGTCATTGTCGGGATCAAAGTGGAAGAAGAAGCAGAGTCTCGAGATCGAAGAATGCATCTACACTTAACCCATTGTCCCGTAATCGAAAAAATGTATAATATATTAAGTACATTTATGTAGCGTGATGTGTACATAATACTTATTAATCTGTATGTCTTCTTACCTATGCTCATTAAGTTCAGTCTGATTTAATTTAAGACTCCTCTTGTTTGGCGCTGTTTGTTTAAGACTATAAGTTATTTGCAGTTGTTTTTATTCAAGAAACAAGTTAATTAGTAATTTATTATGTGAGCACATGGATATGGTAAGCAAAAAATTGGAAGAAAAGAAAACGAGATGGCTTTACCGACAAAACCGCATGTCTTTAAAGATCTATAATCATAAAAGTAAAACCGAATACGTTGGTTGTGGCTGATTCATAAAAGCAACTAAAAACCGGGTGGTTTTTGTAGGTGATGGCGTGCGTGATGGACATCTGTGGACTGTGGTATTCAAATAGCTTCTGCTATGCGTCTTTATTTAAGTTGTGAATTGTTTATCCACCAAAAAGAAAACATGAAACAGAGGATATTTTCCTTGCCGCAGATTCTCTGCAAAATTACCCTGTGTAACACCTGATGTAAACTCGTGTTTCGATCGAATAAATTTAAAATTCTTTAAAAAAAGGTATTTTCTATGTCGACCCATAATAATTTTTTAAAAATAAAAAGAAAAATAAACTATATCCATCCGAATAAAAATATCTCAACATATGTTCTACAAGGCAGATCGTATGACAACCACTAGCTACAATGGGATCTGTATATATAAAACAAATTTATAAATATAAACACACACGTAACACACAGTCATATATATACATATACATCTCGCAATATACTGAGAACATTTAATAAAATTAGGATAAATCTTTTACAAAAAAACAAAATTTTAGTTAAAATTATAATTCAATCAATAAAAATTAACATATGGACAGTGAATCTGTTAAAACATATAAAAAGTGTTTTAGAAAAGATTATAGTATTTTCTTTCTTATTTCTTTTAATTTTATATTTACTTAAATATATAAGAGACTGTTATAAAATCCACAATAATACTTTAAAAAAAACGATATATATGTAAAAAGATAAATAACTTATTTAAAATGATTGACAATTTACAAATCTACAAATGAACTTAACTTATAATCAATTTATCTTCCTTTTCTAAAAAAGCTAATTTATAAACTCTCTACTAAATCCTGCAAATTTATTTAAATATAGTTAGATTTTTTATATTTTCTGTTTTGATAAATGATTAATCCTATTATGATAAAAATTAATGAATATTATTAAATATTTCAATTTATATTTTTCCAAAAATAGACATAAACTAATTTTCCATTTTACTACTACAAACTAATCAAACATTTAAATTTTTAAAAACCGTTAAATCAGTTGGCGAAAAATCGTTTAATAAAAAGATTTAAGATAATTTTTTAAATTTAACGCGGGAACTTATATAATGTTTATATCATTTTTGTATATTTTATTTTTGTTATTCAACTAATTCTTCTTATTATAATGAGTTCTTAGTAATATATGATTTCAGAGTAAAAAAAAATTGAAAAAAAAAACTAAGAAGAAAACAGGGCAAAGCTAGGCTGATATAAGAAGTAACAGGGAGAAAAGTCACCGACGGTGGTTGTGTTTCCGGCCACAAGTAAACTTACCATTTCTAAAGTATCTTCCAACAGAAAAGAGTTTATAAAGAATAAAAAAAACAAATAAAATATAAAAACCCATCACTTTACTTCTCCCTCTTACGTCTCTTTCAATTTCTCTCCGATCGCTTCTCTCTTTCGGCTGCCGCAATCCCCGAGTTCTCGGACTCCTCTCGACTCTTTTCGTTTCCCCAAATCCCGAATCCTTCTCTCCTCATGTCAGGCCCTCTCGATTTCGCAAGGCCTTGTGAGTTTTTCGAAATTCTTCATCTGATTATTAAAATTCGAACTAATTTGGATTAAAGAATTCGAATTATGAATTTGTATTAAACAAGGTTTCGAAGGGTGTTCGAGCAATGATGAGAGAAGAGAAAAGAGATCAGATTTCGAAGTATCAGAAGATGAGAAGAGAACAAGAATCGGAACTTTCAAGAAGAAAGCAGCCAAAGCTTCCTCCAAACTGAGACACTCTCTCAAGAAGAAAGGAAGCAGCGGCAGAAGAAGAAGCTCTGATCGGAACTTCTCTCTCACCATTGAAGACATTCACGACGTCGAGGAACTTAAAGCTGTCGACGAGTTCCGAACCTTACTCCTCTCAGACAATCTTCTCCCTCCAAAGCTCGATGATTATCACATCATGCTCAGGTCCATTTCATTCTCTCTCTCTCTCTATCTCATAATTCACTCACCCTTTGTGTGTAGATGATGAACATCTTTGTTGCAGATTCCTTAAAGCGAGGAAATTTGATGTTGGGAAGACCAAAGTAATGTGGAGTAATATGATTCAGTGGAGGAAAGATTTTGGTACTGACACAATTTTCGACGTGAGTTGTTGTTTTTTTCAATGTTGTTTCTCTATCTCGTATGTTATTTGTTTTGCTGATCATGAGAGTTTGTGTGTGTGTGTGTGTGTGTGTGTAGGATTTTGAGTTTGAAGAGGTGGATGAGGTTATGAGATACTACCCTCAAGGTTACCATGGTGTTGATAAAGAAGGGAGACCTGTTTACATTGAGAGGTTAGGAAAAGTTGATCCGGCTAAGCTCATGCAAGTCACGACATTGGAGAGATACATAAGGTATCATGTCCGGGAGTTTGAGAAAACTGTTACTATCAAGTTCCCAGCTTGCTGCATTGCTGCTAAGAGACATATTGACTCTAGCACTACCATTCTAGACGTTCAAGGAGTGGTACGTCTAATGAAACTACTCTAGTTTCTTTCTTTCTTTCTTTTTTCCCTTGTGTCGTGTTGTCCTGCATCTTCTTACTTGTATTTTTTTTGTTTTTGCAGGGGTTTAAGAATTTCTCCAAGCCTGCGAGAGAGCTCATAGTCCAGCTGCAAAAGATTGATAACGATAACTACCCTGAGGTATGAGCTGGCTTCCTTAACTAAGTGTGTGTGTGTGTGTTTCGGCTGATTAATAATAATAGGCATGTGATATATAACGTTTAACATACGTGCAGACACTCCAACGCATGTTCATCATCAACGCTAATTCTGGTTTTAAGTTCCTTTGGAGCACGGTGAAAGGATTTCTTGATCCAAAAACAGTGACGAAGATTCAGGTAAATTTAACGTTCTTTCTACGTATTCACCACCTTATATGAAAGGCACCGTCTCAGTCCTCAAAGTGTTCTTCTGATAGGTTATTGGTAACAAGTACCAGAACAAATTACTTGAGATTATTGATGCAAGGTAGAGAATTCTCTCAGTCCTCAGTTTTTTCTTGTCTGGTTCTAATGACTCCAAAACATGATTTAACTTCCCTACCATATTTGGAACTTGTTCAGTCAGCTGCCAGAATTTCTTGGTGGCACTTGCACTTGTGCGGATGAAGGTGGTTGTATGCGATCTGATAAAGGCCCCTGGAAAGACCCAGAGATATTAAGTGTAATTCGATCTTCCACAACTTATAGTTTACTGTGTGTTTGGTTAATCAGATAACACAATTTACAGTAATTCATTACATGACTGATCTCCCACCTGTAGATGGTCCAAAGCGGTGGAACCCTCTGCAGACATGCATCGATTCTAAACAGTGATTACCGTATGAACTCATCTGATAAACCATCCTTTTCTGGGGTAAAATATCTTCCGGACATGGATGCGAAACTTTTTTTTTTGATAAATTTTTTAACATTATAATGTATCTGACAGTACCTTTGGCTCAGGTTAAAGTTAGTGACACTTCAACAGCGGAATCAGGCTCTGAAGTGGAAGAGATAGCTTCTCCAAAAGCAAACAAGGAGAGTCATGTTCCCAAGTTGACTCCTGTTTGTGAAGATGTAAGAGTTCTCTTGTTCGAAAGTGAAACCACATTATGCATTCGATAGAACTTAACATGATTTGGTTGACCGTAGTTGCAGATTAGGACCAATAGTAAATCAAATCCTACTGATTCATCCGAGTACGACTCACCCATGGTGGACAAAGTTGTGGATGTTGCTTGGATGGCCCATGAGAAGCCAAAGGCTTCAGAAGGTAAAAGAGTTGAAGCTAAATACTAAGATATGTAAATCAGAAATCAGATCAATGCAAAAGTTTCACCGTAATGGAATGTGTTGGTGCAGGTTCCAAGGATACACCCGGTTTGGGAAAATTAGGACCGGTTAGTCGTTTCTTAAGGTGGCTAACCGTGTTGTTTGTAAACTTGTTTACGTTTCTCATATCTGTGGTATCTCTTCCACAAAGTAAAGAACCTTCCCAGTCTGACTCTACAGTTGATCAACCAATCGCTAGAGAGTCTCGTCCTCCTTCACCGGCTTTTTCAACTGTCAGAGAAAGAAGTCTCATTTCTTCTGTTGTAAATAGACTAGGAGATCTTGAGAAACAAGTAGAGAAACTGCACTCAAAGCGACATGAGATGCCTCGTGAGAAAGAAGAGTTGCTTAATACAGCTGTTTATCGGGTGGATGCGCTTGAAGCAGAGCTCATCGCTACCAAAAAGGTAAGAACAAAATCTCTCAGTTCCATGTTTATTTCCTTCTGTTGATTGATATAAACGGAAATGTCTTTGTCGTATATTAACGTCATATTCTCTTCAATGATTCAGGCTTTACATGAGGCTTTAATGAGACAGGATGATCTTTTGGCTTACATAGACCGTGAAGAAGATGAGAAGTACCATCGGGTAAATAATCACTTATTTTTCACCCATAAATTTGAATACTGTATTGAATACACTATACACTATATATGGTTTTTGTTGAAAATAAACAGAAAAAGAAGTTGTGCTGGTGAAGAGAGAGAAAGAGAGAGCTTGGGTTGCTACTAGTTTATGAGAAATGGTGGTGGTACTCTGCTTAATGAGTGGGTTGGGTGATCGCATACACCACCATATACCAAATTAAGGTATCGCAGGTAAAGATTTGAAACTTTTGGGGGAAAGTCCGAAAGACTATTTTCAGTTGATATTCATCGTACATCTTTATTTAAATCAGAGATCATTTTCTCTCAATTCATGAGCATCAAATATGATCCCTTTTTCTATTGTTTTAACTTACATGAATTAATTTAAGAGAAAGGTATGCAACTATACATAATATTGTTATAAGTTAAACTGTACAAATATAAAGACTTGATCGCTTTAAAGTCACACAGCTAGTTTTGTGGTGTGTTAATTAAGCATAAGAGAGAATGACCAGGCCAAGATTTGTAATGTTGCCACAATTTTTGTGGGTCAAATAACTACACCAGAGGCACAAATTGGAAAACCAATAATACTTTAGTCCGGCCCAGATCTTTCGGCCCATGTATCCAAAAGGCCCTTTCGTTTAAAAAACTGCAAGACCAGCACGTTGTTCGATATCAGGACATTTAAACGTCACGATTTGTGTTAACATTTGCGTCCCACATCGGCTAGACGAGATAAAGTTGATCGGGGAAGCAGAGTATAAGAAGAGACCTTGACGCATCGTGTAAAGTACTTACCTGGACGGGGTCAACTCGTGATCAAAAAGACGAGTGGCCAAGGCTAGTGACTTCCATTGCACATAACGGAAGGGTGCTTAGTTTAAGGTCTTCCTAGGAAGAGCCTACGTCATTATTTGTGGCAGAGGGGGCCTGCGTTCGCGCGGTCCCTACCATCTACAGTTAATATTTTATTACATATTTAAATATACTACGATATTTGCAATTGTGTATATTATTACTTCTATTTGATATTGTATCTAATGTTAAAATACGGAGTCCAGCCCAATTTGGTTTGCGTTAGGGAAAGTTGGTTCTATAGTCTAACGAAACCACCAATAATCGAGAGAATAGGAGAAACTCAGTGAATGAGTCGATTGGCAAAGGAATCAGCGATTGGAGTTTCGCAGTCATGATGTAACACAGGCGTACCATAG
>KE154279.1:167592-275432 GCA_000411075.1 Sisymbrium irio | reverse complement strand
TATACATATAAAGAAAAATAACATACTGATAGAAGATAATGAGTTATTTAAAAAAAATATTGATATTGCAGAGAAATATTAGAATTATATTTATAAAACCATAAAATCAAAAATAATTTATATGATGTAAACTAAATAAATGAAAATATTTAATTTGTTGATAATTGCAAATTTATTGATATAAATATGATATATATATATATATTTTTTATTATTATGAATATAAAATATTCTAATAAATTTATTTTCTTAAAGTAAATTAAGAAAATCTCAACGCGTAATTTGGGTGAAAAATCTGTTTGTTGAGGCAAGCGAGAGAAAAGAGTAAAGAAAACTGTCTAAATAGTACAACTAGAAATAGGCCTTGAGCCCAAAAATAACTGATGATGGGCCTTGTTTAGGCCCAATACAATAAATTTCCATCGGAGAAAGTGAGAGTCTCCTCCTCCGTCGCTATAAAGGTAAAGCAGAGTGTCACTGAAGAAGAGTCATCAACTCAATTAAAACAATGGCGGCTATGGCTTCTCACGTTTCGACCACCCGATCACCGGCTCTTTCCCTCTCCTCTTCATCTTCCTTCTTTCCCGGCACTACCCTCAGGCGATTCTCCGCCGTGTCACTCGCTTCTCCGGCGAGCGTCTCTTCCCTCCGCCTACGTGTCTCCTGTCAAGCCTCCTCCGTCTCTTCCCCTTCTACTTCCGATGTGAAAGGTTTGGTCTTTTGATATCAGACTCTGATGTTTGCATACGGAAATGAGAGAATGTGTGTCATTTGACTCTTGTTCTCTCTATTGGTTGATAAAGTTTAAAAGTCATTGACTTTGCTGTTTAGATCAAAGCATAATTAACTAAAAGCTTCTTCCTTTTTGCGTTCTGTAGGAAAATCTGACCTGAAGGACTTTCTGGCTATAGATGATTTTGACACAGAGACCATTAAGAAGATTTTAGATAAGGCTTCAGAGGTTAAAGCCCTGCTGAAATCAGGGGAGAGAAATTATCTACCTTTCAAAGGGAAGTCTATGTCTATGATCTTTGCGAAACCGTCCATGAGGACTCGTGTTTCCTTTGAGACTGGCTTTTTCTTGCTTGGTGGACATGCCTTGTATCTTGGACCCAATGACATCCAGATGGGTAAGCGGGAGGAGACTCGTGACGTTGCTCGTGTTCTGTCACGCTATAATGATATCATTATGGCCCGTGTATTTGCTCATCAGGTATGCTGGTGAGTTTTTGATTGATTGATAAAAAAGACATACTAGATGGACTGAACAATGAGTGTTTTATAGTGTCTTGTTAGTGGCATGGATATTCGCTTTTCTATCCCTTTGATTAAGTTTGCTCTTTCTTTTGATTTTGGAAAATTAAATAACCAGTCTTGGATCTACTTCTTTTGTAGGACATTCTTGATTTGGCTAACTACTCGAGTGTACCAGTAGTCAACGGTCTGACAGATCATAACCATCCTTGCCAAATCATGGCCGATGCCCTCACTATGATTGAGCACATTGGTCAAGTCGAAGGGACAAAGGTTAGTTATACTTTTTCGCCAGCTGCATGCTAAAATGTACTTTCGCTATTTAGATGCATGGTTCCGTAAACCCATGATTAGTGTATTTAATCTTGACAACGAAGATTATCCTTTTCAAAAATCATCGGCAGAAAAATGCACGACTAGTCTAGCCTTGTATGATGATCTCGTATTAATGTTCTGCTTACATCTAAGCTCATACAGAAAAAAGTTCATCTTTAATTACACTGATTCCACAAACTTCAGGTTGTCTATGTTGGAGATGGGAACAATATGGTCCACTCATGGTTAGAATTGGCATCCGTTATTCCTTTCCATTTTGTCTGCGCTTGCCCAAAAGGGTTTGAACCAGACAAGGAGAGAGTTTTAAAGGCGGAACGAGCTGGATTAAGTAAGATAGAGATCATCAACGATCCTAAGGAAGCTGTCATAGGAGCTGATGTTGTGTACTCAGACGTATGGGCCAGTATGGGGCAAAAGGATGAAGCTGAGTACCGCCGTAAAGCATTCCAAGGATTCCAGGTAACGTATTTCTTAGATATGAAAGTCTCTGGCTTAGTTTTTGTACGATGTTCAGTATCTTACTAGAAGTACACAGATTCACGATAACTTATCATGTTCAACTGCAGGTGGATGAAGCTCTTATGAAGTTGGCTGGTCCAAGAGCCTATTTCATGCATTGCTTGCCTGCAGAAAGAGGGGTCGAGGTGACAAATGGAGTCGTGGAAGCTCCTTATTCAATTGTCTTCCCACAGGCGGAGAATCGCATGCATGCCCAAAATGCGATAATGCTTCACTTGCTTGGCTTTTAAATCGCTTTGTTATCTTAACTTTCACGCGTTTTCTGGTGTGCCATTGAATGTACTATTATTAACCTTAGTATGAGAAACCTTAATGAATAATACTGGATGGTTTTAGCTGGGAATAAGAATGAGCTTCTTTTATATATATGATATGATTCATGGATACAAATATTTATATTTTGGTTATTACATCTCTAGATCTGTCTTCATCCAATATCATAGCTTGCTACTGTACTTGTAACTTAGTTTTTGAGCTAGTTAGTTCTGATATGCAGGGTCACTTCTGATAAAAGGCTAAAGGAAGAGCTAAAGGTTCTAGACCATCTAACTTATCGTTCGTCTGCACCAAATTTGTTCCATGCTTCCTGGAGAATCAGAAAGAAACCGGTTAGAAACTGAGTTGACTCGAGCAAAGTTTGATATATCGAAGAGTTGGAGAGTGCGAGAGAGAGAGAAAGAGAGACAAACCTTTAGAAGGTCAAAAACCTTCTCGCAAATGTACTTCTGTTGTGTGGATGCGCCACGTTGCTGAAGCTTGTCGGGATGAACGTATAGAGTTGCCTTTCGGTAAGCTTTTCTCACAGAAGCACTTGGCACAAGATCAGTGAGAGGAATTGGTTTCCATCCACTCTCTGCTCCCAGAATCTGCAAATCATCAAAAATCGCAGAACAATAATCGTTTAAGAGTGATCCCTCTAATTCATGAAAGAGCTATGGATGGAGCAGTTTGACGGAAATACTTACATATTGGAGTGTTGAGAGCAATGCACGCAGGTTGTTTTCCTTTCCATTCGACCACCGTTTGACATCCGCATCAAGAGATTCCGCGAGCCTCTGCTATTCCAGTTAGAGAAGAAGAAAGGATTAGCGCAACCAAATTACAAAGATGATATGTATTAGAATTATCTGATGATAACGAGTACTGTCTATGTGAATTACGTTTCTCTCTGCCTGCTCTTTCTGGACTTTCAGATCACGAAGTTTCTTCTCTGCAAGAGCCTCAGCCTGGAACCATGACATCATACAAACATGTTTTAGCATAGAAAAAGGATTATTACTATACAAATAAACAGATAGTGTACATACCGCACGGTCAGATGTTCTCTGGTGTCTCTCAGATCTAGCTTTGCATCTCTGGATTGGCTCAGACCTACCAGTCTGGTTTGAAGAACTAGAAGGACCTGAACTTTTGTTTCTTTCACCAGAAGAGCCAAACGACTTGCTGCCACCATAACTCCTTGTTTGAGAAGCAGCAGACTTACCGGACAATGCTTTTTCTAGGGCACGTTCTCTGGCCTCAGATAGTGCTCTTTCTACAGCAGCACGCTCGGCTCTGAGTTTGGCTTGCATTGATGCCTTCTCAGCTGATGATAACTTATCATTTACCTCAACAGATCCCTTCTCTGATCTCCTTGGAACCTCAGAAGCCCCTTTCCGGGGGACTCCTGCCTTTGCTTTCTCCATTGCGGCTTTTCCTGCTCTTTCCCTAGCATCAGCAAACGCTCTTTCCCGGGCTTCACGGATAGCTCTTTCTACCATAGATCTCTCTCTTTCTCTTTCTTTTGCTTCATCTTTCTTTTTCAGATGTTTCTCAACTCGCTCTACTTCGTTTTGCGAAGCATCCGAAGTAGCATCTCCCTCTTCTTCCATAGATGATCGACAACTCTCCTCTCCCTCATTTTCTTTCATGTTTCTATCTGTTACTGCGCCAATATTTTCGTCTCCTTTGGGCAAACAACAGGAAGACTCAGCTGGCTCGACATTGTTTCGATCTACTTCCTCCTTTTGACACTCAAACCGGTGCTCTTGTTCTGTCTTATTTTCATTATTCTCTTCATCAAGACTTGTTTTTATGTCATCAGATTCTTCTTTGGTTTCCTCTATTTCTTCAACCTTACTTGGCCCTCCATCCTGCAGATGACCAGCCAAACTTTCCTCCATATATGACTTGATTTTATCGTCATCCTCTAAAACACTCCAACCACTTTGAATTGAATCAGAATCTATTTCTTCAACGTGCTCTTCCGTGCTACTGGCAGCACTGTTTTTTTCAAGGAATTGATCATTGAGATCTTGCTCGACGCCAACCTCCTCAGTATACGAATCACCTTGTCTAATTTCAAAAGATGACCTGCTGGTGTCAGTATCTATGCTACCGTCGATCTTGGTTTCCTCTGCTAGTTCCGGCGTTTCCTCAAATTTCTCGCCGGATTTATTTGAGTCCATTTCACTACGATCATATTCATGCATTTCAGCTCGAGAATCTGGATGCACTCTTATCTCATCAAGTTCAGAAAGTCCTTCAGCCCAGCCTGCTTCTTCAAATACTTCCGGCACATATTCACCTTCTTGGTCACTAGCCATTCCAGTGGCATCCAGCTCTTCTCCAATCAGTTCACGAACCAAAGACGTTTTTCCTTGCACTTCTACTTTACCGGTCTCTTCTCTAAAGTACGTTTCTTCATTATCTCTGGTAGGATCATAGACTTTATACTCCGTCTCCACTTCATTCTGTTCATCTTTTTGATGGATATAAATCTGCTCTTTTTCAGATTCCACTAAGCAATAAGTTTCATCCTCTCCCTTAGTAGTATCTGCTGGTTGAAACATCTGCCTAAACATTTGTTTAAGAACGGTCCAATTTTCTTGCAATCCTGAATCACTAGCTTGCTCAGATGTGCTTTCTGCTTCCTCGCTAGTATCATGGATCCTTACACCTTCCATTTGAAAGGACCTCTCTGTTGTTTCGGTTTCCGCACTTGGTAGCTGCCAGGGCCTGTTGTTTCCCTTCGGGGCCCTTATCATATCATAGACGTCTTCAGAGGTCTTCCAAACTCTTCTTCGCCTGGGAGCCTTGTGCTCTGTCTCCTCGTGTATGTTTCGTGGCTCAGGAGTATTTTCTGTCACAAAAGACACCATAGTTCCACCACTTTCATCGAATTGAGTTTTACTCAAACTCTCATTCGGTGGAATCTCTTCCACTTCCTTTACATAAGTTTTTATATCATCAGGACCTTCAAATATCTCCTGCGGCCCAGAAACTATCTCCTTCTCACCCTCCTGATCTAGAAAACTGCAATCTGGGTCAGGGTTTTCTTGGAAATCTTTTACACCACACTCAGGTCCATCTTCGGACTCGCAAGGATTTTTAACTTGCCATCCTGCTTCTTTCTCCATCTCCTGCGAACACCCTTCCGCAAAAGTGGTCGTTTTGGATTCAGACTGTTCTTCTTGTTTGGTTTCGCCTTTACTCTCCGTTTGTTGCGGGATCTCTTCCACTTCCCTAAAATAAGTTTCCATGACTGGAATACCAGCTAACATATCCTGTGAGTCACTTTCTTCACATTGAACCATTTGAGGGATGATAGAATTTTCCTCCTCTGTTGCATGTGTCTCAACCTTTTGTGAAACCTTGCTCCCCGTGATGGCCTCTACAACACATTTTATTTTACTACCCAGCTGTCCAAATGTATAGAAGGGATTTTCAGTCACTGGTTGCACCTCTTGTTTCGTATCAGTTTCCGGTTTGGCTGGTGCAAGGCTTTCTGGCTCCTGCTGCTTACTATCCATAACTGATTTGAATATCCCTCCAGGTAATTCCCAGTGTTTTCGAGCTCTTCTGGCTTGCTCCTCTTCTAGCTTTACCACTTCTTTCTCGTCGACCTCTTCCCGCTTATGGTCTGAGGTTGAATTTACAAGTCCTTCAGGAACTTCCCACAGCTTCCGTGCTCTTTTTGCATGCTGATCTCCCTCGTTTGCAAATGATTGTTCCGAAGAGTTCAACATTTCACCGAGAACTTGAAAACTGTTTTCTCTGCTTTCTTCTGTTTTTCCTTCAACTTGTTCGTCCCTTTTGTCCTCAACTTTAGGGTCATCACGCGATTTCAGTTTTGCAGAACTGGGAAAGCCGGATATTTCTTCTGTTTTTCTTTCAACTTGTTCGTCCCTTTTGTCCTCAACTTTAGGGTCATCATAAGATTTCAGTTTTCCAGAACTGAGAAAGCCTGGTACTTCTTCTGTTTGTCCTTCAACTTTTTCGTCCCTTTTGTCCTCAACTTTAGGGTCATCACAAGATTTCAGTTTTGCAGAACTGACAAAGCCTGATACTTCTTCTGTTTTTCCTCCTAGTTTTTCGTCCCTTTTATCCTCAACTTTAGGGTCATCACAAGATTTCAGTTTTGCAGAACCGAGAAAGCCTGATTTTTTCCTTCCCATCATTTGTTTTGCAATATTCATTCTTACTTGAGCCTCTTCTAAAGCCTTTTTCAATGCCGCAGAAGACTCTGCAGCAGAAGAATCTGCATCTGTTTCAGCATCAAAAAATGGAGGTGAACTTGGAGAATCAGCATCTTCGGTTTGAGAACTTTCCGGAAGACGTGAATTGAAACCCATAAATCTTTCAAATGAAGCTCCATTTTCACCATTGAGTGTACGCTGCAAGCTTGAAGGTGGTTTCACATCCCGACGTTCAGCAATAGAATCGGTCTTGCACGTAGTGTTATCACGCGTACTGCAATCATTACGACCAAAGATTTTCTCGAAGTCTACCTCCGTTTGAGAACTCCGCTTTCTAGAAGCCTTGACTTCCTCAACACCCTCATTACACAGCTTCTTCTCAACTGATGGAATAGGTGGTTTACTCTCAACCTTCTGCAACGGACTAATGTTATCAACTAGTTGAGAAGGAGCAGCCACGGTGGGAACCTGACCAGGATGAGTAGTCCTATTCTCATTGCTCTGACCAATCTTCTGCAACGGACTGACATTATCAACGAGCTGAGCAGGAGTAGGACCAGGCACAGCGCGAACCTGAGTAAGATTAGTAGTCCCATTCTCAGCGCGCGTGGCAGTCTGGTGTAATAAAATATCAGAATGCTTCATCCTAACCATTTCAGGTGACGAAGTTAGATTATTGGCCTCGTTGCAAAGATGAACATCAGAAGAGCTTCCACTTTTCCTACGATTCCTACACATTGGAAGACAAAACATCAAAAGTGTTCCCACTATTCAATTTCTTAGCTTATCAGAGATGTTTCCAGCAACAACAACAATCAGATTCAACTCCCATCACAACTAATAGAGAGCCTAGACAAGGAAAGTAATCAACTTCTGGTTCGGTTTTAAGGAAGAAGAGCTTCAAAGTAGAGAACTTTTACCTTTTATCCTTGTTTTTGGAGGCTTTCCTCTCGGGTTTGACGATGACTTCCTTAGGGGTAAGAGCGAAATCACAAGCTCCAAAGCCTCCAAAGACAGAAGAGTAATCTAGCTTGGAGCTACGAACATCGACCTTAACCTTACCAAGACTCAGCTCAGGGACATCAAGAAAAGGAATCGAAGAGGGAGAAGGACCCGAGCCTCGGAATATCTCGCCGTAATCAACCAGAGGAGACTTCAAATTCGCCGGAGAAGCAAAAACGCCGTCGTATGCGGCATTTGCACTAAAGCTAAGGCTATGGCTACGGTTACTACTCATCATCTTCCTCGAGTAAGTAGTAGCAGTAGGAGACTTGTCGTACTCCATTTCTAGGCCTTTGGTTACAAAAGGCTTCTTCTTTATCTCCTCTCTGATCTCTTCTGCCTAATTTGCAGAGCTAAAGAGAGAAGAAAGAGAGAGTGAGAGAGAGAGAGCTATGAGCTGTGTCTTTTTTCCTGCGTAGATATTTATAATTAATATAAATAAATTTAATAAATAATTCGAAAAAGCGCGTGAACAAAATAATAACTGTCCGTAAATAGTTGACAAGTATAGTCGCGAGATTACTCTCTATTTCGTAAAGATTGTTATTTGCTTGGTACTATAAAAGCTAAATTAACGTTAATATGTGTCGGTCAATCTCTTTCATTATGTTCTCGGTTTTCATACTTTTTAAGATGCCTTAGGAATTATAAATTAACTGTTTATAAATTGATATGTAGTTGTTGTTTTTTGTCTTCATGTGATTATTATATAATGAGGTATCCGAGTATAAATGGTGTCAAAATCAAAACTATTTCACAGGCCAATCTCTCTTTTAAGTTCTGAATGTTTACATGAATTTTAGATTTTGGATTTTGGTTTTTAGATTTTGACTTTTAGTTTTTAGATTTTGGTTTCTAATTTTTGGTTTTTGATTTTATCATAAATTTTAGATTTTAGAAAACTTGAATGGTGATTTGTTTAGTTTTTAACTTTTGGTTATACAAATTTGTAAAAAAGAAAAAAGAAATACATGGTTTAAAATTTTTTCATGTCAAAAATCAACAAAACATAAATTCTAGTTTTTGACTCAAAAATAGTGAGAGAATATAAAATCTGATTTCCCTAAAAAATAGGGAATCTATTTCTCCAAAATTTTGATTGGTTAAAAAGTAGATTTAAAAATAAAAATTAAAATCTGTTTCAAAATTTACAAACAATCAACTTCTTGCAGCAATACAAATAAAACAGTTGTTCATGTACTTTAGAAGATGTAAATTTTTCTTGTCATGACTCGTTTTTTTTCTTTCTATTAATTCGTATGAAATTGCTGTGTTTTTTTTTGCTATACATATGCTGTCTCATAAGAAAATATGGCGTTTAATCTTCGGTGGTAAAAAAAATTTAGATTATGTAAATTGGTGGACCAATCATTCGGACAATTATATCAGACAATATATTATTTCAGTTACTAAAATATATGAATGATTCTAATTAATATTAATGGTTAATTGACTGAAAATTAAGTTTGTATCATTGATAATTTGAGAAAATAATATATATTCATATGGTTACCATTTTCAACAAATGGGACTTCGAATAACCAAATGGTTTTGCTTCGACCAGTTTACCATTTTAGAATCGGAAAATTATATATTTCGTCAAAAGACATTTATATCCTAGCTGTCATGAATAGTCCATAAAAGACAATGAAATACAGTAAGGGTATCTTCGGAAAATTAAGTAGCATAGTAAAAAGCTAGGATTCTCTGTACCCTGGCGACCGTTAGGCATTACTAGGCTCTTGCCCGTTGTCATATTTTTTCAGTTCTTTTTTGGGTTATATAAAATAACATGGTTATGTAAAACTCAACAAATGTTTTATACAATAACATAACAAACTGAATTGTCTGTGATTAAATGATTATTCATACGCTTGAAATTAATCAGCTTCAAAGATTTGAGTTTGATAGGATGCATGATTATTTTTCTGACTTTATTACGATGGTTTATTGAGATATACTGCGAGTCTGCGATGTTGTCATAAACTTTGGTTTACATACTGATCTTGCAAAAAACAAAACTAAGAACAAGAAGGGGTAGAAAACAAATGGCGTTACAAAAGTATATATTAAGCCGTTGTGTATGTCTTTATCTCGAAAGATCACATGGTTTTGATACAAGACATGGATTCTTGTCACACCAATTTCCCACATATTCTTATAACAAAAAACAATTCTCCACATCTTTTTATTTATACTCCAATATCCTGAAAAATAGAAATTAAACCAACAGTTCCAATAGTATATTGGTCATATGACTCAAATTCATGATTTAAATTTGAAGCTACTCTTGGTTGGTGGTTTTTGGGATGTGGTCCAAAACTTTTAGATTGCACAGCCTGGGTCCAAGATAAGTACGACAAAAATATAAATTTACAAATATAGCTTATAGTACATGAATTGACTGACCGTATGTATGCACACGTTTTGTAGAAAGGTAATGATTTACAGCTTCGTAGTTGCTGGCAATCACCAAGAGCCACAAAGTCATGCATTTCTCAGACAAATTCATATGTTATCCCAAATAGTATGAACATAATTCACAGATCGAATAAAAATCCAAAACTCCTTTGCCATTTCCAAGATCGTTCCTGCTACCACCGCTTTGAGTGTGTTAATCAATTAAATATTAGAAAATCCAATGCAGAATACAGGTCTATGGTTCTTGTTCCCTTCAGAATATAGAGCGCAAAAATAAAGTTTAAACCGTTTACTTGAAGAAACATCGAAGAGACATTTTGTATCGGGTAGTGGTCCACAAGTGACATAAAAATATTTATTTAGTGATCACTGATCACATAATGGTACTATTATAATGCGCCAACGAACGACATACATAATTTTCCTATCTATGTATTGATTTATATTATGATTAGGAATAGGACTAATACGAATCCAAACGAAAAAGACATCGCAAGAAAAGAGAACAAAAAAATTAACAACATGCATGCATAAGTGTGTGTTTGTGTGTCTGTGTGATGTTGACCTCTTTGCTCTTAAGTGTGTAGAAAAAGTACCTTTAAGTTCACCATTTGAAAAGTACAATTTCTAAAATTCGGAAACATCGAACGCCTTACTTATTAGAATCCAAATAAATCTTGATAAAAAAAAAAAAGAACATGTGAAATTTAAACTTCCCTTTAACCTTTGTGCATAGGAAACGAGACTCGGATACAAGTAGTTAAACAACATTTACAAGGTTTCATAATTTAGTAGATCTAAGTATTAAATCTCATCTCAATATATGATTCGGATCATATAAAGGAAATTTGTCAATCTTGCAAAAAATTGGTTGTTATTTGTTAGTTGTCAGGTATATATATTTACTTCACTAGTTACCAATTGATTGTTAATTGTCAGGTAGAAATTCATAGTCCATCGCCATGTAGGAAAACCTCAGTTTTTCATTAGTATTAACACTTATCATCCTTAACAACCCCTTAGTACGAATGATCAGAATCCAAACATCATATGATGATGGTAAGCTTTTGAGCAATTGAGATCTACCTGTATAAATCTAGCTAGGGCCAATTCTTCCATTTTAGCTTTTTAGAAAAAAGTAAACGAATGCTTTAAGATCGAGAGTCTAATTATGTCAGTCAAAGCAAAAAAAAAAAAGAATGGAGCCCACGAAAGAAAAAAAATAGCGCCATTATTTTCGAGCTTTTATGATTAAGTAATATATATATCAAGCTTTTTGATAGGCCATTGGCATCATGAAACCTAATCTGCCATGGCTTTTTCAAGCTTTTATAATCTTTAAAGTGTTTTCAGTTGCTTTCTTAGTAAAAGTAGTCTCTGAGAGAATCTCTCGACCATATGCATCGCATATTCACAACCAGCCACGTCCTTACTTCGCTGTGTTTTTCAACAAGAATTATTATGAATATAAAACCTATCATCTATCGGCCCAATAAGGGCCCAAATTATAATATCTAATTAGCTTAGAAGGTTTACAAGAACTCTAAAAGGACGTCGATACTAGATGCATCTAAAAGGAACAACCGGAGACACTGCCAAAAAAACAAAAACAACATATCGATTTTATATATTCAGCAAACGGAAAAGAGGTAATTAAGAATCTAAAACCTCTTGGGTTGAATGGTGATTTTTCTATAAGTTTGAATACATTTGAGCACTTCTGAAATGTGACTCTTCTCAAGAGACTTCCAGATCTTCTTCTCCCACGAGGGGATAATTTCGTTCATCCATATATAGAGTGTTCTTAAGAAAATTGATGTAGAGGGTTTTGTTCAGAGTTCTTGAATCATCCACTGCCCTGGCCATGTATGCTGAAATATCTTCCTCCTTGTCAACCACAACTACAAAACAATCAAATCTTGTTATCTATTTTTTTATATATATTCAAGTGTTTTATTTTACGCCTCGATCCTTTGGCATTTATGTCGCCCAAAATGGTGACTATATCTCTATGATGATTGATGAGGAGAATTAAGACCAGGCTGAAACTTAAATCTCATCACTATGCCAATTATCTATCTCGTAATAAGGGCGTTGGTGGAAAGATACTCACAAAACCCAAAACCAAAAATATTCCGAAACTCGTTACCTTTTGTGTTGATTTAGTTTTTCACGTGCATGGTTTGACATTTGTTTAGATTAATTAATCTTTCGAGTTGCCTAAGCGTTTTGAACTAAATATAGTGGCACTGTTTTAAACGCAAGGAATTAATAACCAAGTCGATATCCGTGAGCTACCATTACACCAAAGCTTTTGTTACGAAAGAGATGTTTATTTATTGTTACCACCTTACACCGAAAGAATTTTAAAGGTATCTTTGCGAATATCTGTCCAAGTTAGTGTTTATGTACTCAAAACTCTGGTTTTTTTTTAAAAAGTCGTAACCGGTGAAGTGTCGATTCCTTGTCCATTACTAGAAACTTAATTAAAGACGCTAACTTCAAAGAAACTTTTCTAGTAAACATTATGAATTTTGTTAAAGTCTTCGACTCCATTTCGAGTCATTTTTAATTATTTATTCCAAGTTGGTGAGAGAACAAAATCTTTAGTCCTAGAAAGCAGTTTACAGTTTACAAGCATGATAAATAAAATAAAAAATGCAAATTAAATGAAACAAACTGCTTTTTTAATTTATCAAATGGAAAACTCAAGGCCCTCTCTCACTTCATTTTCCACGTTCAAAGATTCAGATAAATAAATGTGTTTTCAGTTCTGCATTATTTATATATTTTCAACGCCATAAGTAGAATCAGTTGGTATATTTTCTACAGCCTAGCCTAGATAAATGGATTTTGGCTCCAAAATTCATATTATTAATAAACAATACTAATAATCAATATCAAATTGACGAGGAATTTGGAATTGGAATCTTGCTAGCATTGGTTACGACCAATATATTATTAAAAACCCAATAATAATTTAATCAATGTCATATATTATATTATTATTGATGAGGAATTTGGAATTCGACGACTTACTTTAGAATTGGTTACGACCAATTGTGGAAAGGAAGATACCTAATGTCTGTTCTGGTTTTATTTCCAGTAAATCAGTATGTTTTTAATTAAATTGTGCAACAACTATCAATGTATCGATACGTCTTTGATATCTTGCAATTAGCATTTTCGGATTGTTTTACAGTCTGCAACATATGTGTTTTATACGCAAAATAAATAGTATTAACATACATCTATCGCAAATCTATTCAAAGGTTGTAAAAGCTGTTTTTTCGGATTGAATTTTGGGAGAATGACCAAAAAAAATTAGAGTTTTAGAAAGAAAAGAGAGAGAGGGAGATAAGAAGCGAAAGAGAGTGAATATAGAGATTGTGGACTTGTGGGTTAGTTATTTAAATTTATCTTTTAGTGAGGAAATTAGTACAAATAAACCTAAAATATTGTTGCTTGAAAAGTACACCTTTAAACTAAAAAAAATAATAATATTATGCTAGCAAATTCACTAAAATATCATTAGTAAAAGTTAATAACTGATACAGAGATGTTTCTAAATTAAGTTTTCAACATACAAAGTAATTTAAAAGCTATGGCCACCATGCATGGCCTTTCAAGTCATGCGTATGCCATGTCATTCACTCATTAGCACTTTGTCGTTAATCCAATAAGATCTGAAAAGAACCATAATAAAACTTTCGTCGTAACTAAAACTCATTGAATTTCTGATCCTTCTAAAGTAACTAATGACCCTTGTAAAGTAAATGCTATGTCATGTGTCAGAAAGCTAAAGCTTAGTAAGAGAACAATTGTTTTTTTAATTTAATAAGTAAATTATATGATTCGTTTACAGTTTAACTCTATATATGAATCTAGTGTTTTTTGGGGGTCAAGAATCTTATGATATTAACGCTCGTTCGTGGATATTCTAATAGAATGACATACTACATAGGTATATATATCATGTAAATTATATTATACAAAAAATGATAATATATACGAGTCAGACAAAACATTGGGAGATGACCAACTAGAAAGTATCACCTATATAATTTCATCTTATTAAAAATAAAATCAACCTTAAGATCACAAGGATGAATAATTGTTGACCTATATGGCTATATTTTAATTTCTAAATTTTTTAAACTTTTCTGTAGAATGTTTCCCCTCTTTTCTGTACGTATTCTGTTAAAAACATTGATGTAGTTTTCTGAATATCATAGGAATCTAACACACTGTTCCGAAAAACTCCGAAAACTTATGTAATGATCAATTATCGTTGTAGATTTTTCTTTTATTTGTAAAAGTGATCCTCTATCAAATGCTATGAGTTTTTCTTTTTTTTGTTAAAATGTAAATATCATTAGAAATGAAGTTTAAGTGTTATAAAATGTGATTACAATTTGTTTGACCTCTGAAATTTGATTCTATGGCAAAAAAGATAAAAACATGGAAGCAAAACACAATCGGTATTTCGATCTCTCTACGTGATAGCAAAGGAATCAAGAAATAGCGATAAAGAAATGAATCCCAAGGAGAAAACCACTGTGCTAAGATCAAAGAAGAGAGCCGGGAAAAGGACTGAAGAGACACTAACAAAGCTATAAGTTAAAATAGAAAACATTAAGTGGATCAATTTATCTGTACAAGAAAGTAAGAGAGTTCTGTTAAAAAAAAGTAAGAGAGATAGAAGCATGAACACATACGTAGTTGTTCATAATCGGAACTGTGGGTCACAGTTTCTAATTTGGGATGTTCCAAAAGAATTCAAAAAGCTCTTTATCTATATCAATTAAACAAAAGAAGAAAATTATACATCGATTTCTTCCTAGGGATGAGCATCTCTCTCTAAGGGTTTTTATATATAAACTGATTGCTCCCGGCAAAATAAAACACGCTGTTTTCATCTCCATAGAAAGCTAATTTATTGGGTAAGCGAAAGCCAGAAGTTGATTTGGAGAGCAATCCGATTCTTCAGAAACAAAAGTTCAGGGAAGGCTGGAAGGGTCGTGTTGTTAGAGACAAAGTCTGACGAGGCTGATTTCATCTCAGTAAAGGTATAACTTTTCAGGGAAATTTAAATATATTGTAGGACAAGTTTGCTAGATATTCTGCATATATATTATAGTATACGTTTATGTTCAGTTAAGAAGCATCTTGTTCTTATTATGGCTGCTACTCATGTAACAGGAGACAGGAAGGACTTGACGAAATTCCCATTTTGGTTGAGGTATAACACAACTGTGGAAAGATAAACTTGAAACTATATCGAAAGATGATCTACCTTTTGCTGTTATGCAACCTTAGAGTCGTCCTAACACACACAAGCTGTTAAATTGAGGAAGTTGCCACCGCAAGAAATAAGACTCTCTTTTTGTCCGTCTCTCTCTCGCCAAACTGAAATATCAGATATGTAAGTAGCTATAGAATTTTTCTTGTTCCAAATTACTAGTCTTGTTTACTTTAAATTTCAACTTTCGTTCACTTTTTATAACTAAATGCACGTTAACTTATTATAAAAGAAAGATTTTAACAAGGTTATGAAACTTAACTACTTAAGACAGTCTAGAGATCAAAACTACGCACACCCAATTTCACTAACAAAAAGTCATACATGCATGTGGCCCTCAAAACTAATTTGTATCTACATTTAATGCTTCATAGGTACGGGACTGGTTCGCATTCGTTCTTACTGCTTACGGTTCTACTTATACTCCTTACGATAGGAGCCACGATCCCAACTCCAGCCCTGACCATCCATGTATGTTAAACCATTAGATTTGATTTATTATTCAGCTGTATATCAACTTTTTGTTGTTGTCAGGATTAGTATACTGACAGTTATTTTGGCTTTGTTTTTGTCTGAAATGTAACAGAGCCCGGACGGGGACGTGATTGATTGTATTCATATATACAATCAACCAGCATTTGCGAACCCACTTTTGAAGAACCATAAACTTCAGGTACGGTAGCGATAACAATTTTAAACGGATGCTTTTCAAATGAAAATTTAAACTTTTAACTTTTTCTTTGAAAATATACAACACACAGGAGTTTCCTACAGATATGCCTAAAGTGGGAAAAGAAGTGGAGACAACGACTTGGCAAGTGTGGCACACGACCGGACAAAAATGTCCCCCGATGACGATCCCCATACGTCGCCATTTAGGCGATAATTCTCACAAGTATCCCAAGCCATACAAATCCTCAGCCGATGCCACGATAGGGCATAAGGTATTTTCTTAACGAATGTTTTAATATATTCAATGCAACAAAACAAAAAGTTAAATAATCAAATAATATCAGTCAAAAATTTTAAACCCTTATTAAGATTTATTTTCGAAAGGCTAGTAGTTTTATTTTACCTGTCATAGATATTAAACATGACACTATTAATGACTTAAATTATATTGTTGAATGGAAAATAAGTACGCCATCGGGTATATTGACAAGCGACAGCCGATATATGGAACACGAGCAACACTCAACGTTTGGGAGCCATTAGTAGAAGCATCAGACGACTTTAGTCTAGCTCAGATATGGCTCGCATCGGGATCATACGCTAATGGGGATGTTAACACCGTTGAAGCGGGTTGGCAAGTAAGTTTCAAATGCAGTTTTTTTTAATTAGTATTTATATTGATATTTAAAAGACTAATATAACCAGAAACAGTGCAAATAGTAAATATACATTTTGTTTTTTCCTCAGATCTTTCCGGAGAGGTATCACGACCACCAGCCGAGATTGTTTACCTTTTGGACGGTACGGCCTTTTTTTATCTCTCTATCAATTTTAAATTTTGAAGTACCAAGTTATTTTGCCCAATCTTAACATTCATACAAAAAGTTATTTTATCAAAAAAGTTATTTTGCCAAAAAAAAAGGAAATACAAGTTATTATTGGTACTATACCTATTTTGAAATACCTATTTTTGTGAAGTTGCAAGTAAAATATTATAGCTTCTTCTTTTTGTGAAATTGCAAAGTCAATATCTTATAAAACTGGAACTACTGTAACTTGGAGACTTGGAGTACAAAAACAAAAGACTAAATATCAATTTAAAATGATAAAGCAATATTAATTAGTAGGAAGAAAATGGATTAATTACAGCGAATATAACGTATATTACGAGAACCTACTATTACAAGTTTATTAATTTATACTTAGTAAGTAGTACTAAATAATACTATAAGACTAACTTTTATATTGTATATTCTAAAAACAACACAATGAAAATTTATGCAGAGAGATGCATATAACGTCACAGGGTGCTATAGCACACATTGCGGTGGATTTGTGCAGACCAGCAGCACAATCGCTCTTGAAGCCGCCATTACTCGCACCTCTACATTAGAAGGCTCTCAAGTTGACATTACCATTCAAATCTGGAAGGTCAGGATTAAAACCTTTATCTTTATTTTCCTTATGTAATTTTTTTGGTTAACTGAAATGGAAAGTTGCAGGATCAATTTTCTGGGAACTGGTGGTTGGGCGTGGGTCGTAACATTGAGCCGGTCGGTTATTGGCCCGCGGCGATTTTCACAACCTTATCAGATCACGCTCTCATAGTAGAATGGGGCGGCGAAGTTCGATACCAAAACAGTTCTGGCGTGAACACCATTGTTCAGATGGGTTCCGGAGCATTTGCTGAAGAGGGTTTTAGGAAAGCCGCTTATGTATGCAATCTCCTAGTAGCCGAGTACAACCACACTTTGCTTCCGGTCCAAGGATTTGAGGTACAAGCACATTTCCCAAAGTATTATACGATTAAAAAGTCGTCCAATAGAGAATGTGGGAACCATTTCTATTATGGCGGACCAGGACCTGCGCGTTCAGGGGCGGTTCGTGGAACATTGGCTTGTTCTTGTACTTTGTTCTTTTCTTGTGTGTTTAGTCTTCTTTAATTAAACGTTTGTGTTTAGTTTCCTGAGTATGTTCAGTCTTCTTTTGTAAAAGGTTTTGTGTTTAGTTTGTAAAAGTAAGAGATGTTGCTTAATGCTAGATTGTTTGTTTAACCAATGATATTGGCAATCGTAAAAGCTTTTGATTTCTGGTTAGACCGTTGGTATCCAATTCCATTTGGCAATTTAATCGGAAACGAGGGTTCTGTGGCTATGATCATGCGTATGTTAGACTTGAGAATCTACCATCGTTTCATGGATTGAGACTAGACTCGCAATTAGCTAGACCCATAACAGAACATGTAACGAATTGGAATTGGTTTAGCTTCACCATATGAAAACAGAAGAGGGCATTGCAGAGTAGATCAAATTACGCAGATCTATAATTCAAACTTTTTTATTATTTCACCATAACTTAAAACGCTACCTTCATAGAAATGCCAATAAATACCAATCACGGTTTTTGTTTCTCACTTATTAGTTAGTACAACAACAATGAAATGGTCCTTTAGGATTTGGAGAAGCACAATCTCCATGTTTAAATCCATTGATAGCACAGTCAAATGTGCATTCATATGATCCGTATTTCCCAGTCACACACAAAGTAGAGCAATGATCATACGAAAACTTCTCGATCTCTGCACCTACATAAACCCACATCATATGAACATACATGTGAGTCCAAACAATGTCGATGCCCTATATATTTAGTAAACGATCAATATACATATGATCATTATCAATCCTACATGTTATATTGCTTTGATCAATGCTAATTGGCATATAACGAAAGCAAAAGTTTAAATATACCTAAGGTAAAAGCAATCTGGTTGGATAACGAAACTCCTAATATGATTAGGAGAAAAAAGGTCGTCGAAGTTTTGGTGATACCCATGATAGTTTCTTTTTGGGACAAAGTCGATTGAAGAAGAAGATGTTGTTAACTTAGATCTTAAACAAAGGCTCCACTTATAATACCCTTGTGTCTTGGGAAATTTCAAATCTATCCAATTGATCCTGTTATTAATTTCTTTTCCATTTTTTAGACTAGTCAAAGTTCAAAGTTAATTTTAAAAAGAAGTATCTGTTTCAAAACAATAAATTTTTTGAGATTTTCACACATATTTATAAAACAAATTAAAACACAATTTAAATGATTTTATTAGTATTAACAATTTTATTAACTTTACTTTTTTTTTTGAAATTTACAATTCATCATTATAATTAATAAAAATGTATAAAAATTAAAATATTCATTTTTATGAAACAAATATACATTCTACAAAATCATTCTTTTTGAAACAGAAAAACTATTAACTACATTTATTTGTGTATTTGAACTCCATTTATTTAGTGACATATTTAGTAGTGTATGATTTTTTTTTGGTCAACACAAAAATTCCATACCAATTCAGAAATCCAAATGGGAAATATAAAATCCACATGAATAGAAAGAGACAGTGAAATTATTAAATATTAATTACTTCAGTGATATACGTATCTTATTAATATAAAATAATAATTAAGAAATAATTTTACCATCATGTCTGATTTTTAAAAAAGTTATTAAAATATTTAATTTTTTTAAAAGTAATTTAGACTAAATATATATAGCATATAAAAAAATTTATAGACTTGATCACATATGATCATGTTAAGATTAATTATCATAAATACAAATATATTAATTAGATGTGTATCTAAATAATTTAAATTAACAGATTTTGTTTCTCTAATTAAAAACAAAATAATAAATAATAAAATAATATATATATATATATTAGGTATTAAATCAAATGATAAATATAGCTAAATAATATAATAAATCAATTATTTCTATAAACCATAAAATAAAATTTTGGTAAATTTATGCATAAATAACTTAAATATATATATAACATTTTTAGTTTGATATATATATATATATTATTCACATAGTGATATGTAAATTATTGACATATTGATATTTTTATAGTCACAAATTGTTTTTCATTAAAATAAGTAAAATATTTAGATAATTGGAAAAAATGTTAAAAACACTAATTAACTCATTTTAATTATGAAACCACTAAAATAATTAAGTGATAGTAATTTTAATAGGTAGATTATCATATTTTAACTTTCTTAAACATATATATATATTAAAAATAAATTTAAAACTAATAGAATATACTATATATGTAATTCTATCATATACTTAAAAATAAAATTATTAGTACATCTCAAATTAAAACTTTGAAAAATATAATTTTAATAGGTATAAACACAAAAATCTTATCTCTTTGTATGAGAAAAATAATTATTATATTTTATTTCTTTTTTAATTACCAAACACATGTTTGACATATTAAACCCAAATAAATATAACAGACAAAAACCCATCCCAACTATAAGAACCTATAATAATATTATAAACATCATCAATCAGTCAACCTATAAATTTAATAAACAGATTCAAATCATAAACTCAAATTATAATATTTGACAAAAAAATTATACATAATTGAACTGGACTTGAGAATTAGTTCAAAATAAAAAAAGAATAAAACATGTATAATCGATATAAATATTTTGTTAAAAAATAATAAAATATTTGAATTACATTAACTAACTAAATTAATTTAATTAAAATAAATTTTTATACATATAAGACTAATAAATGTGTGGATCCTAATCTAATTACATTTATTTGTGTATTTGAATGTACCCTTTGACTCTATTTAGCGACATATTTAGTAGTATATGATTTCTAAATTATTAAATATTAATTAGTTCGGTGACTACAATTTTTTGTGTATTTGAGCTATCCTTTGATGCTATTTAGGGACATATTTACTAGTATATGATTTCTAAAATATTAACTGTTAATTATGTTAGTGCCATATTAGTTACATTTTATTTATATTTTTGAACATATCCCTCGACTATATTTAGTGACATATTAATTAGTCGTATATGATTTCTAAATTATTGAATGTTAGTTACCTCATTGGCAACAATATCTGAATATATTATTAAAAAATTATGATATGTCATCATAAGTTCATAACAACACAAAAACCATATAATTTGATAACAAAAAAAGCAAAGGAAATCAAATGCACCTAAAATTACAAAAACATCAAAATTATTTTAGGAGAATAGGAATTCTCGAATTCATTAGAATAAAGTTTTACAAAATGTGGTTTTTACTGTGCTTCAAAAAATTTTCGCGTGTTATCTTGAAATGTGAATTTATTGTTATTCAAATATTAATTTTAAGGTTTTTTAAAATTTAGTGTTATTAAATTTATGATTAAATTTCACTGTTATTAAAATATTATATATAATGGATTTTAGATATTTGTTGTGATTTTATGGTAATTTAGTGATATTATTTTTTAAATATAAACATTATAATTTCTTAGATTGGGGGTTTTTAACGACACCACAAATTTTTTAATTTACCCAAAATTATCTAAAGTTTATTAAAATTTAAAATCACTATAAATTCTCTAAAATATAAAATTTAATACATCCTATTGATTTTTACATTGATGAATTTTTTTTAGATTTATTTCTTAGAAATTTTATGATGGATGAAAATATAATTTTAAATTTAAAAAATATTAATAATACATAATATCGAAAAGTCTTATGTGTGTTTTATATAAAAGCAATACATTTAACTTTTTAGAGATAGTTTTTTAAAAGGTATCCAATTATAATTTTTGACATATCAGTTTCGTTATTATTTATCATAATAATTATTATTTTATCTTAAATAATAGAATATAAAGAATATTGAATTTAATTATTATTTATTATAATGATGGTCAAATTTCTTTTGTTACATATAAGTGTAGCTGAACTTTAAAATTTTGAAAATTAATTTATTTTTAAAATTTCAAATGTTAGTTAGGAATTTGTTTCCAATTATTTATGTTTTGCATATTTTTTCTTACATTTTAATTTGTTATATTTTCTTATTTTTTATATATTTTTTCTTATATTTTATTTATTTATTAAAATGAGGGTCAAAAATGTTTTTTTGTTAACATCAGCGAAATTCTGTACCAAAACGGTTTTGAAAAGAACACTATAGTTCAGATGGGTTTCGGGGAATTCGCTGATAAGACTTTTCTTATGTATGCAATTTTCGCCGAGTACAACCACACTCTGCTTCCAGTCCAAGATCTTGAGGTACAAACAGATTTTCCGAAGTATTATACAATTAAAGAGTCGCACAACAGGAAAATAATCTTTTTTTTTGGTTTTACAATAAAAATTACAATAAAAGAATGTGGACACCACTTCTATTACGGCGGATCAGGGCCTGCGCATTCAGGGGCGGTTCGAGGAACATTGACTTGTTGGTTGTTTTTATTGTACTTTGCTATTTTCCTGTGTGTTTAGTTTCCTGGGTGTGTTCAGTCTTCTTTTGTAAAAGGTTGTGTGTTTACTTTGTAAAACTAAGTGATGTTGCTTGATGCTAGATTGTTTACTTAACCAATGATATTGGCAATCGTAGAAGCTTTTGATTTCTGGTTAGACCGTTGGTATCCCTTTGGCAATTTTATCGGAAACGAGGGTCCTATGGCGAGCATGCGCATGTTAGACTGTCGAGAATCTACCATCGTTTCATGGATTGAGACAAGACTCGCAACTAATTGGAATTGGTTTAGCTTCACCATATGAAAACAGAAGAGGGAATTGCACAATACATCAGAATTTCGCAGATCTAGAATTCAAATATTTTTTTATTTCATCATAACTTAAAACGCTATCTCCATAGAAATTGCATTAGTTACCAATCACCGTTTTTGTTTTTTCTCACTTATTAGTTAGTACAACAACATTTAAATGGTCCTTTAGGATTTGGAGAAGCACAATCTCCATGTTTAAATCCCTTGTCAGCACATTCCATTGTGCATTCATATGTTCCGTATTTCCCATCCACACACAAAGCATAGCAATGATCATACGAAAATTTCTCGATCTCTGCACCTACATAAGCCCATGTCATATTAACATAAATGCGAATCCAAACAATGTCGAAAGCTATATATGTAGCATACGATCATCAATATACATATGGTCATTATCAATCCTACATGTTTAGTTTTTGCTTGATCAATGTTAATTGGCATATAACGAAAGCAAAAAAAATATATATACCTGAGGTAAAAACAATTTGGTTGGATAACGAAACTCCTAATATGACAAGGAGGAAAAAGGTCGTCAAAGTTTTTGTGAATTCCATGATATTTTTTTTTGGGTACAAAGTCGATTGAAGAATTAGAAGATGTTGTTAACTAATTAAGATCTTTTAAAAAGGCTCCATTTATAATACCCTAGTATCTTGGAAAATCTCAATTCAATTAATTTTTTTATTAATTTCTCTTCCATTTTTAGGCTAGTCAAAGTTCAAAATTAATTTTAAAAATTAGTATTCCATCCATTTTCAAAATAATAAATGTTTTGAGATTTTCACACATATTCATAAAAAAAATTTAAAAACATTATTTTTATTAGTATTAACAATTTGAAAAACTATAAACTATTAGCAGTTCAATAAATTTTTGAAAATTTTAATTCATCATTATAATTAGGGATAAACATGTATAACAATTAAAATATTTATCTTTATAAAATAAAAATAAATTATATAAAATCATTCTTTCTAAAATGAAAAAGTATGAACTACATTTATTTTTTGTATTTGAACATTTTCTTGACGCTATTTATTTATTTGTGACATATTTAGTAGTCTATCATTTTTTTGTCAACAACATATAAAACCTATCATCTATCGGCCCAATAAGGGCCCAAATTATAACCTTTAATATTTTCAGTAGTTCTCTATCAATTTCAAAATTTGAAGTACTCAATTATTTAATTTACCCGAAAAAAAAGAAATACAAGTTCTTATTTGGTACTATTCCTATTTTTGTGAAATTGCAAGTCAAAATATTATAGCTACTCTTTTTGTGAAATCGCAAAGTCACTATCTTAAATTTTCAAATGTTAGTTAGGAATTTGTTTCCAATTATTTATGTTTTGCATATTTTTCTTACATTTTAATTATTTTTTGTTACATTTTTCTTATTTTTATATATTTTTTTCTTATATTTTACTTATTTGTTGCTTATATTTTCCATTTTTTTACAATGTACATTTGTATGGTATTTTATTTGATATTATATGTTTTCTATATATTACAAATATATATTTACCAATAGTGTCTTTCATTTCTAATGTGTTCGCTTTTTATAGCTCTAGTATTTTACTTTTAATTGAGGAAAAATATTGATCAAAGATACTTGATAATTGTTCAATTTTAAAAAATTAACGACCCACAAAAATTTAGAAGAAAAAAAGTGGCTATGATTTGGTTGCTATATATTGTCTTAGTATAAAAGAAAAAAATTAAAATTTGTTAACCCGTAAAAGTTTATAAATGTAAGCATTTATGTAGAACTGGACTTCAACATCTATAAATTTATAAAAGATAAAATTTAAATGTTGGGTCGTAAAACTTTATAGGCCTTGTATACATTCTAAAAACAATATAATGAAAACTTATGCAGAAAAATGCATATAACGCAACAGGATGCTATAGCACCATTGTGGTGGATTTGTGCAGATCAGCAGCAGAATCGCTCTGGAAGCCGCCGTTAGTCGTACCTCTACATTTGAAGGCCTTCAAGTTGAAATTACAATTCAAAGTTCAAATTTGGAAGGTAAGGATGAAAACATTTATTTTTATTTTCCTCTTATTGTTTTTTTCTTCTTTGGCTTCTTATGCTTGCTAACAGAAATGAAAAATTGCAGGATCAGTTTTCCGAGAACTGGTGGTTAAGCATGGGCTGCAACATCGAGCCGGTTGGCTATTGGCCCAGTCGCAATTTTTACGACACCATCCTACCACGTACACACTGTAGAATAGAGCGACAAAATTCTGTACTAAAACAGTTATGGCGAAAACACGATAATTCAGATGGATTCTGGAGAATTCGCTGATAAGGGTTTCAAAAAAGCCGCTTATGTATGCAATCTCCTAGTCGCCGAGTACAACTACATTCTGCTTCCAGTCCAAGATTTTGAGATACGAGCAGATTTTCCGAAGTATTATACAATTAAAAAGTCGTCCAATAAAATTGTCTAATATTAATAATACATAATATAAACAGTCATACGTGTGATTTTTATATAAAAAACTAATAAAGTTAACTTTTGTTAGAAATAGTTTTCTTAAAAGATATCCAATTATAATTTTGACATATCAGTTTTTAATTATTTATTATAATATAATTATATATTATTTTATCTCAAATAATTAGAATATAAATGATATTGAATTTATTTTGTATCTACTAAAATGAAGGTCAAAAATGCTTTATTACATATAAATAAGTGTAGCTAAAATTTAAAATTTTAATTTACTCTTGAAAATTTCAAATATTAGTTTAGAATTTTTTTTCAATTATTTATGTTTTGCGTGTTTTTCTTACATTTTAATTATTTTTTGTTATACTTTTCTTAATTGTTTCTTATATTTTACTAATTTTTTGATTATATTTCCATTTTTTATAATGGACATTTGTATGGTATTTTATTTAATATTATATGTTTTCTATATATTACAAATATATATATATATTTCTAAAAAGGTTTTAAATAAAATTACAAATTATATTATATATTTTCAACAAGAATATATAAAATACGTTTGAAAGGGAAATTATTTAAATTATACCGCACCATTAGTTTAAATTTTCAAATAATAGCATAAACAATACAAAAATGACTCAAAACCATTTCTTAATAGGTCCAACAAGCTTATGGACTAGTCATGGATGGATGCCATCTCTGATCTCAAGAGCACCAAAAAAATTGGAAATAATGGATAATAATGATAGTAATTCATATTCGATCGAAAGTAGAGGTGAAACTCTGTGATCACAAACACATACACAGACACAAATATTAACACACATTACTCCACCAATACAATTATGAACTTTTTATTGTTACAAATATGAAACTCGCGTCACGATCGTGGTAAATTACGTGCCTTTATGATATTTTTTCATGCGAAGTGGCTGAGATACTCCTCAATACTCGTGTACTTGACATCAGGGTAAAGCTCAGAGGCTTCAAGACCGAACGAAGGCTCTATAGTGAAATTGGTCTGATCTCCCTTCACAAAAACCGAGTGGTTTATGGCGAGAAGAACATTGATAGGAACCGGAGACTCTGCAAAAAGAAGAGCACATCCTTATTAGTTTAGCAAATAGAAAACGCTGTACGTAATAAAAGAATCTAAGAATCTCTTGGTGAGTGATACTAAACCTTGGATGAGTTTAAGGACTTGTTCCTCTGAGATGTGAGTCTTCTCAAGAGACCTGCCGATCTTGGTCTCCCACAAGGCGATCATTTCGTTCATCGACAAAGTATTCTTAGGAGGATTAATGTAAAGGATTTTGTTAAGAGTCCTCGGATCATCCACTGTCTTGATTGTGTAAGCAGCAATATCTTCTTCCTTGTTGATCACAGCTGAAAAAACAATTTAAAAATATTTATAGAAAAATCTTGCATGTGGTTCAAATTCGATTATTATATTTAACGTTATAAAGTTGTCAACCTTTGGCATTTCCATCCCCCAATATGGTGACTCTGTCCCGGGGAGGAGAAGTGAGACCAGGCTCGAACTGAACCAACGTAGGCAAGTAATAACCGGCAAAGCAATTGTTAACAACGTAAGTGTATGGTATTCCTTCTGCTTCGATGGCTCTCCTGATCTGAATCTTCACTGCAAAAGCCGATTTCGCCGGTTCAACCGCACTTGTTCTGTCCACGTCCGTCCCAAATTCGGACGGCAAGAATCTCTGCAAACAACAACAACAAACAATATGAGACTATGGAACGATTATATTTTTCTATAACCCTTTTCATAAGCTCATATGCTAATTATATGTTATGGGTTTGACATTTTGATTACCAACCTTGACGTTACCAGCTTCTTTAATAGCGGAAATGATCTTGGTTTGATCCAATATTTGCATGCTTCCAATACTCGATATCACCACATCGACCTGTTTTATTGCCTTCACTAGGCTCTCGTGATCGTTCACATCTCCCTGCCCAAACCAAACGATCAAATTAAAACGAAAACTTCTAACACAAGAAACCGTTTTATTACATTAACTAGCAGAGAGAGGAGTGTTTCACGCGTACGTGTAGTATTGTGACGCCGAGATCTTTGAAGCTCTGGACGATTTTGCTCTTGACGGGATCGGAGAGAGAGGCCTCTCTAACGAGAGCGAATGTTGGGTGGCCGGATTTGGCGCTCTCTGCTACGATGAACTTTCCGATGTAACCAGTCCCTCCGATGACAAGAATCTTGCTTTTCTCTGTCGCCATGTTTCCTTCAAACGTTGGTTATGACTTATGAGTAATGAGTGAGTATAGTGCGTTTTGAATGCTACACAGAGAGGAATGATTAGGAATGTGAGTGAAGGAATGGTAATTTATGGACCAGACAATGTTTTGTCAATTTACGATTATACCCTTACCAAACTTTCGCTTTAATTCTAAGATATTTTTATTTCATGTTTCTAGTCCCTCCCTCTCTACCTCAAACTCTTCTTATCTAATCTTTACTTGAAAAATAATTCTTGTGGTACTTATGTCTAGATGTCATTGATAGGCCTACTTCTTTTGTATAAACTAAGGGTTTGAATATTCGTAACAAATTAGATTATACTGAGCTATCTGAATGGTGATAAGTGATAACAAATTAAACTAATTAGTCTAAGAAAGCATTAAGCACATCTATATCCAACTCCAGGTATGATTAATGCATTTTTAGTTATCCGAATGTTTGGAATACATTTTTTAAAATAGTACTATATAAATGTATTAACCGATACAATTAATTCGTGTATTTTTCTTAAAGTTTCGTATCAATAACAACTTGTGAAACTAACTAAATCTCCCTGTTGTTGGATTGCTGTCTAAATACGGATTTACAAGACATACAACCGTACTATTTTTGGGGTTGGTGCGCAATCCAAATGCCACTCGGAGAAACTGAACCAAAAAGAACTGGTGGTTGATTCGATAGTTTTTAAGGTTTTACCAGTGACAGGTGAACATGGAAAAACCTTAAATCTTTTTGTGCGGAACCAATCAGAGGAGGTTCTAGAATGTTGGAACTTGTAACCAACGTCGTAAGTCGTAACGGACACTTCACTAGTGACGTCACAGCTTCCATTAATTCTTTTTTTTTATTTTATTAAATCAGTCATAACCTTTGATAAATTACTTAATTCATAATATTTTTTTGCATATTTGGCGTTACAGTCACGAACACGAACAGAGAATATATTCTTTTGATTTTGATTCGTTGCGAACAAAAATACTGAGAAAAATCGGAAGATCAACCATGGCTCTCGATATCTGCGTGAAGGTTGCCGTTGGTGCTCCTGATGTTCTTGGGGACTGTATATCTTCTCTCCCTCGCTCTCACTGAGATCATTGATCTTTGTTTTGTGCTTTGATTTCATAAGTCTAAGGTTTTGAGATGTGATCTACAAAATGCGTGTGAAATCTTAATTATTTGTTTGTTCCAGGCCCCTTCAGCCAAAGGGTTCTTCTGACCCTCGAGGAGAAGAAACTTCCCCACAAGATCCATCTGATTAGCGTCTCCGACAAACCCCAGTGGTATGTTTTTGTAAAGCCAATGATTAAACGATGAAATTTGATTAGCATAGAGTGTTGTTTCTTAGGACACAAGATTCTGTATCCTCTGTACATTATAGCTGTGATAGATTTTCTCTGAATCATATGTCTTTGCGTGTGTGTGTGTGTGTGTGTTTATAGGTTTTTAGACATAAGCCCGGAAGGGAAAGTTCCAGTGGTGAAGCTTGACGGCAAATGGGTGGCTGATTCAGACGTCATCGTTGGAATTCTCGAGGAGAAATATCCTGAGCCTTCTCTCAAGACTCCTCCTGAATTTGCCTCTGTTGGGTCCAAAATCTTTGGTTCCTTTGTGACGTTCTTGAAGAGCAAAGACGCCAATGACGGATCCGAGAAGGCGTTGGTTGATGAGTTAGAGGCGTTGGATAATCACCTCAAGACACATCCGGGTCCTTTTGTAGCTGGAGAGAAAGTTACTGCACTGGATCTGAGTTTAGCACCAAAGCTTTACCACCTGGAGGTTGCTCTTGGTCATTACAAGAACTGGTCTCTCCCTGAGAGCTTGACCAGTGTTCGTAGCTACGCCGAGGCTTTGTTCTCTAGAGAGTCGTTCGAGAAAACCAAAGCTAAGAAGGAGTTTGTGATCGCGGGTTGGGCATCTAAGGTCAACGAGTGATGTGGATTCATGCTTCTTGAGTTATGTTGCTTGGTTATAAGTACTATTATTATTCACCAAATAAATGAAAATGCGCGAATAGTCAGTCGTGTGTTCTTGTTATTGTTAAAGAGTTTGGTTCTCTCTTATCAATAATGATGCAATAAACAAATAGATATATGTCTCATTCAATTTGGTATTACGGAGCAATTGTCATCAATCTCTCATTACAGTAGTAAACTGAATGCTTGCTACAAGGCGAAGAGGATTCAATTCAGACAAACTGGCTGAGATACTCATCGACGCTTGTGTACTTGACTTCAGGGTAAAGCTGAGAAGCTTCCACTCCAAAGGAAGGCTCTATTGTAAACCAGGTTTGATCTCCTTTCACAAAGATGGCATGATTCAAAGCCAACAGAAGATCTAGGGGATGTGGAGACTCTGCAACAACGTTCCCAAAGTGTATATTAGCAAAACAAATGTATCTTTATTGTTTATGCATTGTGACAATTAAAACAGTGTGGAGCTAGCTCTCTCACCTGGGATTTTCTTGAGGAGTTCTTCCTCTGAAACGTAAGTCTTCTCCAGAGTTTTACCAATCTTGCTCTCCCACAAGGCAACAATATCGTTCTGTGAAACAATATTCTTTGGAGGGTTTATGTAGACACTCTTGTTGAGAGTCCTCGGGTCCTCGACGGCTCTGATGGTGTATGCAGCAATATCCTCCTCTTTATTTAAAATGGCTGCATTTTCATTCAAACAAATCAGAAACAAAAATTTCATATTTCTCTTATTCAATCAGGTTGTCATGTTCTCTCTATTTTACCTTTAGCGTTGCCGTCGCCATAGATGGTTACTTTGTCTCTAGGAGGAGAAGTGAGTCTCGTTTCACATTGAGCAAGTGTAGCTAAGAAATAGCCATCAAAGCAATTGTTGATCACGTATGTGTACGGTACACCTTCAGCTTCAACGGCACGTCGGATCTCAGCCTTCATTGCGAACTCGGACTTTGCTGCTCCAATCGCCACCGTTCGGTCCACATCGTTGCCAAACTCAGACGGCAAGAATCTCTGCAAAGTGAAAAACTCGTAACTAAACAACTTTATTTAAAAGTAAATCCACAAAGAGTTATTTGTTTACAATCTTGAGATAAAAGACACTGACCTTGATATGCTTGCCAGATTCTTTGATAGCAGAAATGACATTGATCTGGTTCATAAGTTGAGAGAGACCAACGGTGGAGATGATGACATCCACGTGTTGAATCGCTTTCACTAAGCTCTCCTTGTCGCTTAAATCTCCCTGCGTATGTTTATTATTTGACTAATATATATCATGGATCTGCTCATTTCATAGATTATTATTATTATGGAAAATACTTGTTAACGTACATTTAGTATTGTGACACCGAGGTCTCTGAAATTCTGGATGATTTTGCCCTTGACAGGATCGGAAAGAGATGATTCTCTGATGAGAGCGAATGTTTGGTGGCCTGATTTGGCGCTGTCCTCGACAATGAACTTTCCGATGTAACCAGTTCCTCCGATCACCAGAATTTTGCTTTTCTCCGTCGCCATTGATTTTACTCTTTTGATTTATGACTTTGTGTTGTGTTGCGTTCCGTTGTCTTAGCAAAGAGTTTTTGAATTATTCGCTCACCTTGATGAGGATTATATAGGACCCGGTGCCGCATGGAAAATTACGGTAGTGCCCTTTGTCTGAAGAGTCTATGGTTTTGACTTTGATCTTTCTGCTTTTTCTCACCTCCGATTCAAACGTCACGCCATGCGATTGGTTTTTCTATTTTTTAAGATATTCAGTATTTAGCTTGTTCAATTATCCTTTTGGATAAAAATATTTTGAAATTTTGAAATTACTCTTTCTAGAACACCAAACTTCAAAATGGGGACTCTTATTTTCTATTTTTTGAATTCAGTACTATTTCGCTAAGCTCAGTTTGCTTTTTTGATTAAAAAGGAAAAAAAAAAATAGTTACACTATTCTAGAACACCAAAATTCGAAAAAAGCATTGCGAGAAAATTCATTTTTTTTGGTGGTCAAAAGCTTCTAGATGACTTAAGTTTCAAAGGCTCTTTTGGTGGTGTTTATGTATATAGATAGTAGTACTACATTGTTGTTGAAAAGTATAATTAACAAGAAATGAGGTGCACTTGAGAGGGAACCCACCTAAACAAATTTAAAATATTTAAAAATATACTCCATGATTTAAACATTCAATGGTGCGATTCATTGAACAAGCAACAACATTTGTAGGACTCACACTTCAGTTTCTGTTCCTTTTTAACTGATCAAATGGAACATTTACATACGTTTTCATATAGTTTACGTGATTAAGTATTCTCTATATCTTTGTCTTTACAGGTAAACCGGCAACCATGTCTCCGGGGCTTCATGGGATTCTCCGGCTCCGACTCACTCGACTCTGCAAGTAACCCTCTCAAGCATCTCCTCCTCACCCTCGGCTCACTCCTCAACTTCTCCGTTTCCTTCACAGTCTCTGGTTTTTTCTCCGCCACATTCTCCACCGGACTAACAGTTTCATTATCCTTCTTCGATTCTTGAAATTTCATATTCATATGAATTCCAGGATCATTCTGTTGCACTGAACTATCGCAAATAATCGAATTGTTGACCCCCTGACTGTTTCCGTTTACGTATGCCCTAACCCTCGCGTCTTCTTCGACATCTTTTGGGTTCTTGCCATTGAAGGGTCTTGTTCCTCCTTCGGTTTCCGTGGCTGTGGTATCAGGGCTCTCGTCTGGATTACTTCTGTATCCACGGTGAATATGAACCTCACCGTCTTTCTTGTCTTTTTCAGAACCTATTGCCATTGTGGCTCCTCTGTTTTCGCCAGTTAGAGTAAACACGCTAACGGATTTCTCGTCGCCGTTGCTTTTTCCCCAAGTAAGCTTACTGATTCCATCTCTGATGTCTTCTTTGATCCTTCTGCTCATTGAAGATGATCCCTCTCTGTTAGTAACTCTCGGATTCCCATGATTACTCACCACTTCGCCTTTGGCTTTCTGATGATTGTCATTGGTGTGAATCTCTGTTCTGTTTTGCGTCTTTCCATCGGGTAGATCTTTTGACCCTCTCGTGGACTCTGATGCTGGGGCAGTATGTCGTGTGGTTTTGTCTTGCGTCGCATCTTCTCTACCCACGGTCTTAAGGGCAGTATTTCTTTCTTCCCCCGAAAGTTTCTCGGTTTCTTTTCCCTTCTGTTGTCCTTGAGCTGCTTTTGAACTCTCTTCCATGTCCTTGCGAAGAACTTTCTTATTTTCTTCCACCGCAAGTTTCTCGGTTTCCTTTCTCGTCCGCTCGGTTTCCTTTCCTGTCTGCTCGGTTTCCTTTATTCTATGTTGTTCCTGAGCTGTTTTTAAGTTCTCTTCCATGTCCTGGCGAATAACTTCCTTATTTTCTCCCACCGCAAGTTGATCGGTTCCTTGAGTTGTTTTTGATTTATCTTCTATGTCCTTGCGAAGAACTTTCTTCTTTTCTTCCGCGGCAAGTTTCTCCGTTTCTTTACTCTTCTGCTGTTCCCGAGCTGTTTTTGAATCCCTTTCTACCACCGCAAGTTTCTCTACTTCTCTCTTTTTCCTCTGTTTCTGAGCTTCTTCTACTTCTTTTTGTTCTGAACGGGCAACCAGAGGTTTATCTACCACCGGATTGATGTTCTTGCCAGCTTCTTTTTCAGCTTCTCTCGATGGCTTATCTTTCATCGCTACCTTTTGCTCCTCTGTTCTCAGAGACTCAGGTTTCTTTAACGGGGAACCAGATTGGTTATTCTGTTTTGCCAGCCGGGTTGGCGTGGCTGCATCGCGATAAGGCAACTGAGACGCAGAGGAAGAAGCTGCAATGGCCGCAACATTGCTCTTGGCCCTAGAAAGTGACGGTGACGACTTGGGCTTTGTTTCTAGCGACGTGGCTGGCTTTGACGGCTGAGCAATGCCTCCAGGACGAAAAGGAGGGCGCGAAGGAGTAGGAGGAGTCGATGGTGGTGATGGCGAAGAGGTCCCTGAAGAGGGACGAGAAGGAGAGCGGTAGGAGAAGAAAGGAATGTTAAAACGGAAAGGAGGCATGATGATATAGGAAAGAGATGTCAAAGTGGGTAAAAACGGTATAGAGTAAAGGTAAATGTTGGTTTGTCTAAATTTGTGTGTGTTTGTATGTATATGTGTAGTTTTGTGTGTGAAGAGGAAAAGATAACTTTTCAGGCAGGGAAAGAAAAGTGATCGTTTTATCCAGTGAAGTTATCTTTGGAATCTCGGTTCAGCTGATGCTTTTGCTCCTTAGGTTTACTGAGAGCTTTATGAAGAAGCAAAGAACAAAGGGAAAACTTGAGAAGTGAAGACAAGTTTGATTTTCTTTTTTTTTCCTAGAGAAAAGAAAAGAGTCTTCTTGAAACAGTTGTTTAAGAAATTGAAGATACTATTTACTCCCCAACAAAACCCTAGTGTAATGGTGAAAAAAACATTAACATAAAGAGTTTTTGCTATAATTCTGATGAACGGTGATTATGACATATTTCAAGTTTTTTAAGGGTTTTTCTTAAGCTCTAACAGAAGATGGCAGGTCAAAAGAGAAACGCACCAAAAATGGAACAGAGGCTTGGTTCTATTTCTCTGTATTTTCAGCTATGAGCCCTAACCTTTATCAAAATTCTCCAATATTCCCCTACATTTACAAGTTTCTTTTTTAACCTAAACGTTTCAACAAGTTCCTACACTTTGAAATACAATATTTGTTTAACGTCTCTAAAGCAACAAACTACGTGACGTGAAGGTTATCATTTATCAAATTATGATGAAACGGCGTAACCATAAAACTGTTGAATAGAGTATAATACAACCAGTACAACTGCAGTTTACCAAAAGAAAATAAAACGGTGCAACTGCAAGATGGTGCGACTATTTAATTAATAGGTCTTCATTGAAATACTTATGAGATTCGACGTAATTCTATCTTGAAATTTTTGATGCAATGTATCGTTTCATATACAAGGCGTTGTTTTGTGTATCATGAAAACATTGTAATATTTAATTTGTGATGTATTTTAATTGACCTGATACGATGGTTACAATCCGAACCGGTTTGTTGTTGAGCCGATGAACTTTGAGAGAGGATGAGCAGCTTTCTTCCCAGATTTTATATCTTGCTTTTTGAACGTCGTTGTAGTAATGTTACAATGGACTATATCTGTTTTTTTTGTACTGTGAGTCGAATCTACAAATTACCAATTGTTTCATTCCAAATATCATTTCACTCAAAGTTCAAAAAAAAGAAAAATCATTTGACTCTAACTAACAAAATGACCAATGAAATTGGACAACTTTATCGTCGTTTTCATTAGCCATAAATATTAATTTTTATTTATTTTGGTCGACATTAATTAGACATGAAGCATTTAGAACAGAAAATAGATTAGATTTGGATATAGGAATTTTATCACAAAAGGAAACGATAATATGTCCTTATTCTTTTTTTATTTTACTCGGTTATGTCCTTATTCTTTTGCATCAATTTTTTGGTGGTTCTTGTAAAATTGCTTGTCATCTAAATGGGTCTCTTCCATTACATCAAACATAAAGTCATTAGATTCAAGGTCCCGGAGAATAATGTTTATCTATGATCATTTTGAATTAGTGAAAATTGTAAATGAATATGATTTGTAGAAAAGAAATATCCACCAACTTTGATTTAGGTGATGATGAGATGACTGACATATCGAATCCTTTATTTGTTCGATTTTAAGCATTTTTGGACTTATTTCATTATTAGTTGATGCTGAGAACAGATAACTTTTAAATTACCATATCAAACATCTTAATTTCTTGTAATATGCTTTGGATAACTGTGATGGTAAATATACGCAATATTTATGTCGTTTAGACTGGTTAGTGCACCTTTCCTCCCACAGAAATTAGTCAGAAACGATGCTCAAATGATGGCTTATATCACTATTTAGTTATAAACATTTTGGACATACGATTAAACAACTTTGCCGAATATAAGTATTGGCATATCTTTACCATTTTCTTATACGGGCCAATAGTCTCCATTTCAAAACTTTTCATTCCAATAATAGTATAATACCATGGATATATATTATACGTCCACTATGATTGTCTACTAATATATACTTAAATCTATCGATCACCACGCAAAGCATATAAATGGCTTACATAATGATATCGAAAACTGTGAGATAATATATATATATATATATGTAATATACGTATATATAAGAAACAAGTAGTGGTATTTAGATTAATATAGCATCGTGATAATCTTCTGTCTATACTAATTAAGCACATAATATTAGGCCAAGTTGTTCAACTTACCAACTTCAACCCTACGTTTAAACTGGTTGTCGATAACTCGGTATGATCGCTCGGTACAATTTTTTAGTTGTTTAGATTTTTTCTTTTACAAAATTTTATCACTTAGTATTAGTTAAATGCATGCGTAGACGCGAAGACACGAGTATATATGACTATTTATACTGAACTAATATGAGTCAGTTTTGCCTTATTTTACAGTTTTATTCTTTCACACTTAAAAGCATAAAATTTAAAACGTCCTTCAAAAAATTAAAAAAGATATACCAGAAATATTATACCAGTGTTACGACTGACTTTTTCCCCCTTTTTGTGTTAATCAGTAGACTTGGACTTGGGACCAGTTTTTACTACGAGCACTTCCAATAAAAGATTTTCAAAGAATATCTCAACATTGTAAACAATGAAAAAGTATAAACAAAAAACAAAATCATTTTATTTGAAAATCCATAGATACTCTTGAAACTAGAAAAACATTTGCCATCTTTTAAATATTTTAACTGTTTCTAAATATTAAAACTTCAATTACTATAGAATCCCTTTAAAAATATTACGTTAATTGAACTTTATGATACGGCAAAAACCATCTCTTCATTATAAATTTAAATTAAAAATACAATTGAACTAATCTTTACACAATGACGTACGTTTAACCATTAACCTAAATTATTTGGTGATTACATTTTCAAGACCACATATATCTATGAAAATGTATTAATGTGTCACAAAATATCTTTTATATATATATTTAGCTAGTGTAACTCGAAAATAATAATTAAATAAAAAATAATAATTAGTGAACATGAAAGATATAATTAAATAAAATACAAATTGAAAACTCTCCAACTTGCAGAATCTTAGGAGCTCTCTTTTTCTTCTCCTTATAAGGAACCCTCCCATGGTATTCATTTTACAGAAACTTTCATCATTCACTCTATTTCTCACTCTCCTCATATAACATTAATGGCGTCAAACTCTAGAAGCTCGAGCTCGTCATGGACGTTCAAACAGAACAAGATGTTCGAGAGAGCCTTGGCAGTTTACGACAAGGACACACCGGACCGATGGCACAATGTAGCAAACGCTGTCGGAGGGAAATCTGCAGAGGAAGTTAAGCGCCACTATGACATCCTCGTCGAAGATCTCATGAACATCGAAACTGGTCGTGTCCCTTTGCCCAACTACAAGGCCTTCGAATCTAACTCAAGAGGCATCAATGGCTTCGACACGAGGTATATAACTAGCTAAAGTATTCGATATATACCTTATGTATGTGTTTCACTTTAACAAGCCCATGTCTCGTTTGTCCAGATAAATCAATCATGTAACGTTGGAATATGGATTTTAATTGCTTCGTTTTAGATTACGTTTACATGTTGAATAGTCTGTTTAGTTAGATCTTCATAAAAACACAACACGATAGTTTCGTTTCCTTATCAAACATTACTTTATCAAAAATAATAAGCACAAACGGAGTGAAAAGGAAATTAGTTGCACTTACTTATGAAAACTCTTTTCATAAAAATTAAATAATATGGTTTATGTTTAGATGTAAACTACAAAAAGAAAAATCGCATCTGTAACAATCAAGTTCTATATAAAATAGTATTAGTAAGGAACACACCGAGTAACACACAAAAGGGAAATGTTCACATGATGTTTGTACTTGATCACATGCAAATTGTTTAATTTTTTAAAAGCTCATGACATTATATCATGATAAGATGTACATAAATAGATATATTGGCTAGTTCTACTTCTGTCCATGGTCGGTGGTCGACATAGTGTTTATTAATATTACGAGCTGTTAATTAAGCAAAACTCGAGTTTGGGAAACCTTTAATTAACGATATCTTCAAGTTGCTAATTAAATATGTAACTGGAATCTAATCAACATGCTTGGACCGATAATTAAATTACACATGCTCTTATTTTTACTGTATTGATTTTTGACAGGCTGATGAAGAATTTGAAGATCTAATGAAGTCTGATATGTTCAATTGTAAAGATTCAGAAGAATATGTGATTCTTCTGTCTACTGAATAGTGGAATATGTTTGTATTGATCGTTCGCTTTCATATTTTGTCTTCGTATTATAATATCATTGAAGAATGGAAGAAAGTAAAACTTGGTTAAATATTTGAATTAATTGATAATTCAACTGGAGAATATAATAAAGAGTATTTGCAACTAATAGCAATGGTTGATCACATGATTAGTTTTCAACCCTAAAAACACTATTGCTTTTCATATATCTCTCTACTCTTTATTTTGCTAAACTTATTTTTTCATCGACCTTACCTATTTATTAAAATCATCATATAATAAACCTTTGAAACCCGACAAGAATGTTGTGCTTTCCTATTTAAGCAAGTGGGGAAGAGTGATTTATACAAAAAGCGTGCCGAAAGAAGAATATAACAAGAAGCTGGGAATTGACTTAATTAAGCAATTATCCATCTTCATAATCATTACTTTTCAGTTTTCGTTTTCAGAATAAGAATTAGTCTTAAATCAAAATGTATTCCGAAGAATATATAATAGACTGATGCTTGTCCCGCCTACGACTTAGTCATCATTGATCAGGCGAGTTCTGTTTACTGTAGTTTATCTATTTATTTTGCTGCATATAATATGTGACCTTTTTTTTATGAAAAAACATCCTTTTTAAAAGCGAGTAGCCGACTTTTATAATTAAATCTTCCATGTTGTATCTGAAATCAATTGAAAAAAGTATCTGAGAAGTTGAAAAAAAAAACAAAACAAATTACATGAGCTTGCCTTGAATAACTCCAACAAAACCCAAGATCGTTTTACCGGCAACATTCATGATAATAGATCGCGTGATTATAATGGGCTATTATGGGCTTTCCCGGGAAATGTGTGTGAGGCCTTTAACCCATCGAGCCGACCCTTTTCAAAGATGAACATGGTAGCGGACTAAAAATATGAAACGTGTGAGTGTGTGCATACGGTAGAAGAAGGATCTTATTTACTTTTGTGTATTTTACAGAACTTGGACTTTGATATGTGAAGCTTTTTGGTATATAATTCTTTTTGGCCCACTTTCTTTTTTGAACATAAATTCGATGAGAATAATAATATTTTAAAATATTAATAATTATCATCAGTTTCCCATAGAAAATGGCCACAAAAGAAAACAGAAACTCGAAAAGTATTTGCATAACCAATTATTACATATAGTAGCTTAGATGCATAGGTCGTGACGACACAGAAAAGAAAGAAAAAAAAGATACATAGGTCGTCAGTTATATAATTTTGGCCGCATCTGTTATATATCTAACAGTGAGAATCTTCAATTTTTGTATTAGATTTTTTTTTCTCTCATGTTTTTCGTTTTGGTCTAAAACTGGAATGTGACAGATCTACAGTAGACTCAACTCATATGGTTACAATTTTGGACATATTTCACATCAAACATATAAAAAAGGTTCAGCTTTGATCATAACGCTTGCGTATGCATTTCTTTATCATAATAACTATATAATTATTTTCTAAAATTATGGTTATGTACCATGATAACATAACAATTTTTGGGGGTCAGATCATTACAAGAAAATTAAATCTTCGTATATAACTTGACCTGCCAAAAATGTTGTGTTTACATTATATTCCGTGTTTTGGTTGGCTGACAGCAAATGATGCTTATCTATAAGATTACTTATATACAAACTATAAGAAACACAAATTTAGAGTGTTTGCATTAGGTGTATCGCAATTTTTGTTTCTTTCGTTAGATTGGTATCAAACTGTCAATAATAATGTCGATCGTATTTGGCTATCTAGGTTTTGTACTTTACAAACAAGGCAAAGTGGTTGTGTTAAGCTTAAACGTAAAAAAAGACAGAAGCATAAACTAATAAGTAAAAGAAGCTGATTACAAGTACGATCTGGGTAAAAGACAAAACACAGACAAATAAGTAAAAAAAGAAAAAAAAGCAAACCAAAATTAAAAAAAAAAAACATTAACTACGCAAACAAAACATCCATTGATTGATCCAAAGATCGTACAAGCTACAAAAACCTAGATAACATTAAAAAAAAGTAACAACAACAACAACAACAATAGATTAAGAGAAAATCTCTTACATAATCTCTCAATTAAGTGGTACTTTGATGATGGTTTCTTTCACCATTAGAGAGTTGCTGCTGTTGTTGTAATGGGTGGTGGTTTCCTGGCATTGTTCTTGTTGTTATGCATCCAGACTTTGAAGACTTGTCTCTTGACTCCGATCTCACCACAGAATCTCTTGAGCTCTTCTTCGTCTTGCTTGTTCATCCTCCATCCTAGCTTCTCCGCAAACTCCATCATCCTCTCCTTCTGCTCCGTCGTGAACTTGGTCCTGAACCGTTTCTTGGACGACATCGAAAACGCCATCTGTCCTGCCGTACCTCCCCCTCCATGCTCTCCGCTCGACTGTCCGTACAGATTCAGATCTTCGCTAGACGACTCGGCTCCTCCTCCTCCTCCGCTTCCACCGTAAGCGACGCTCATCGGCGTGACCATTCCTCCTCCGCCAGTAGGACTCATACCGTACTTGTGGTGATGCATCGGCGTGTAGTTCGGCGGCGGAGGAAGCATGAGTGGGTTAAGCATCATGTTAGGAGGCGGCGGTCTTCTCCCTCCACCTCCACTTCCTCCGTACTGGTGGTGGTGGTGATGATGACGGTGATGAGCCATTACATCTGAGCTTCCAACACCGTCCATTTCTTTCCGGTGGAAGTTACGGTGGCAATCACAAGCAGCGCATCTGAGAGCTTCGATCGTTCCTTCTTCGCCACTCGGCATAAACTCGCCGCATCCGTCGTGTACGCTTCCGCCGACGTTAGCCGCGTGGTTCTTAAGACACTCCCGGTACCGTACGGTGGTTTTAGAGGCGGCGGAGACGGAGAAAGAAGAAGGAGACTTGGATTGGTGGTGATCTAGGGTTTGAGAGTTGCAAGAGACACGAGTGTTGTTGTTGTTGTTGTTGTTATTACCGTTGCAGTTATCTTCATTTGCAATGCTATTGATGTTACCAACACCATTGTCATCTCTTCTTCTCTCTATCATTTCATGACTTCTCATATCCATTTTTTTTTTTTCCCCTTGGATGGATGAGTTCAATTAGAATTAAAACCCTGAAAAGGATTAATTAATTGAAATTATATAAGGAGATCGATCCCAAAATAAAAACAAAAAAGGGTTAATCTTTTGTTGGATTTTGCATAAGCTTATACACTGAAGTTTGTTTAATTTTATGCCTGAAAAAGAACATATTAATGAGATTACTAATAAGGAAATAAATAAAAATTAAAGACAAGGGATTCAGAGACTTACAGATAAGAAGCAAGTACACGAGGAAAAACCCAGTTTTTGCAGGAGGAACCGAACAGGACCTTAAACTCATTAAAAGCTCAAAGCTTTTTGCTTGTGAATGGTTTTAATGGAGAGAGATGAGAGAGGAACTTTTGGGATTAATACTGTAAAAGGGATTTTTAGGGTTAATTGGTTTTTTTAAGGACGAAAGAGAGAAGAAACCATGTTTGATGTCTCAGTGCTCCCAACAAGCCAACCTTTGAGATCCGATTATAAGAGACAGTTTGGTTGCGTGTGGTGAGGCCATGAGAAAGAGATAAGAGACGATCCCCTTTGTATTTTTGAGAGATGAGACTATATCATATACCCTACTATATATTATACTATTATGCTTATCATACTTAATAAGGTATTAATCAATTTATCTTTTTTTCTTTTACATTTGCTTTTATATTTTGACCCCTGCTAATATGTTCAGAAAAGCCATTCTGATTTTAAAATATACTACTATTCTGATTTTTAACATGGAATTTAACTACAAACTTTTACATTACGCTTATCTCATAACCTCGGTAGTTTATGATAGAACGTCATTTATAATTTACCCAAAACATATCATACCCCTTTATCAAACTAAAAAAATAAAACATAAAAATATATGAGCAGAAATGCAAAAATTGTCTAATTAACTCATATCAATGTTTTTATATATATTAAGTTTATAAATATAAAATTAAAAAACTACAATCTATACTTTTAAAATATGATACTTAGCAATAATTATGAAGTGATTTGAAACTTCTAATTCTATAATTTAGATTATGAAGTCATTTATAATATAGTCAAAATATATCATAACTATTTACCAAACTTAAAAATGAATAAAATGGATAAACTAATAAAATTGACCAATTAACTCTATATCAATGTTTTTAAATCCGACCAATTTTAGGTCATTAACTACTCGTCATAGGATTTATAAACTTTTTATATATTAAGACATTAAGTTTGTCAACATAAAAAAATACAAACTATTTCAAAAACATAATATCTAGCAATACTTCTAAAGTAATTCAGCATGCTAAATCTAAATTTAACAAAAAGCACTGAAATAGAGTGTAACGACAAAAATAAACTAACAAAGTATCACATCAACTATGTTTGGTTATTTCTACTGGTTAATTTTATCACCATTCGCTAATTTCTATAAATAATATAATAAAACCTTTATCAAGATCTAGAAATCATAATAACACACTTTACTCAATGTATTATTAGAATTTACGTAAATTCTATTGTGTTTTACAAAAATGGAATTTACGTTTTAAAACACAATCGGTTCAACCAGAATTAGCTAGCGGATTAATGTTAGATTTTAAAATTGTACTTAGCTGATTTTGGCAATCGACCGAGTCTCCCCGGTTTACCTATCCGACGGCGGATCCAAATCGCGTGTGAGAAAACTACTCTATATCAAACAGAGATAATTGAGATTTCTGAATTCTGTGTGGAAAATTTGCGAAAGAGATGCTTTCCATCTACTAGTTTAGGTATGTAATTTTGCTTATGGAGAGTTAAAAGTGTGTCTTGACATTTTTGTAGAACATAATATTGCATGCATATAATATATTCGTTACACTTACGCAGTTACACCTATTACTTATCTTTTTGTTTGTGTAAAATTAATTCTTCTAACAGCAGATTCTAAAACATCATGATTCAATAGTAACTTGAAGCTCAAATGTCATAGTATTCGTACCGAAACAAAATTTCGTAGTATTGTAACTCGCATGTAACCGATGCAATTATTGACATTCTGGTGTGTACAGTAAACCATTAGTGCGTTTTGATATATTAAAACTGTAAAAATACAATTGAAAATTAGAGAAAACACAAAATTAAATTATTTCTACAGTTTTCTGAATTTTCTTTTGGTCGTTGGATAATGCTAAAATGCTAGTAAAATCTAAAATGCAAATCAGTCTGAAATGGACTGTTGCATGTATGTTCTGACAGTTAATTCCCTTTAAGCATAATAAATAAGTATATAGTCAACTCATAATAATGATTAAATAAACACTAATAACTAATAATCAATTCAAAGCATTGTAATTTGTGCCAATGGATCATATGTACATTGGTAATCGGATGATCTTATTACGTAATCTTTGTTTCTTTGTTTTTCGATATATCATTTATTGTCTTTTTTGTCTATGTATATTGGAGTATTTTCATTTTGAAGCAGTTTTATAAAAACATCAGTATATAGTTTCAATTTTGAAGTTTACCTATAAACTCTCGATACATATATTGTGGCGATTGTGCATTCAATGCTGCATTTTGGTGCATTATATATCGTCCCCTAGCTGTGTCACCATTAGTAGAGTTGTGACTTACGAGCGTTTAAGGTACGTAGTTATTTGCTCCAAACGCTCTTAATTAATATATCTGAGAACTTTGTATTCAGTCGGTGCTAAATCTAGTTTTTTTCGGTGCTAACTGTCAAGCCTACAATTGGTTATATTACTTGGGTTTTGATTGTTTTCTTTTGTCGCGAACGAGGTTAACTGTTTTATACTCAGAAAATTAATCTGTGATATTTTTCAAATATAAATCTCGAAGTAAAGTCTTTACTTCTTATTTATATACTTTTTGAATATCATTATTTAGTTTGTTGATTACATATCTTTTAAAACTTTGTCTAAATTAAAGTGCAAAAGTTTGTAAATATATAAGTTAAAAAAAGATTGTAAACTAAACGTTACATACAAGGCAGCGAACATAATTTAGCACAAACAACAACTAATGAAACCTAAACTAAGTCACATGCAATCAGTATTTTATTGTCTAACTGATTCTAATAATACGTACAAACCAAAAATTTCATGGTCTTTTTTTTTTTTTTGTCAACATCATGGTCTACAATCTTAATAATTTACCATACCGCTTATTTCCTGAATGTACAAAAATAAAACGAGAGATAAATATTTTTAAAAATAAATTTAGGCTTTATAGTGTGTGGGTTGCAGAGAAGGGCAGTGCAGAGAACAACCGACAAGGTCAAGTTGGAAGCCCAGCCACATGCCCTGCCACATTATGGGGCCCGCCCATTCTCTCTCTCTCCTTCATTATTATTACTCTCTTATCTCTCTCTTGATTTTTCAAACCCTTAAACCCTAATTTGTTCAAACACCATTTACCCTTACTCATGTCTTTTCTTCTTTCCTCTTTCACTCTTACCTTTACTTTTATTTATTATTTATTTAGTATTATCATTTTAAAACTTATTTTTTACTTCATTTACTTGAGACAAATACATGAGAACATACAAAGTGCTTCTTCCTATCTTACCTTTTATCCATTTCTTTTTACTTTTGCCTTTTAATACATAAATTACAAGCTTTTTCCAGCACAAAAGAAATTACAAGTTTGATACAAACATGTAAGTCATTAAAACTAATATACTCAGAAAGCCATATTTGAGACCGTGTTATATTGCATTAAGATATTTGTTATCTGTTTGTGTAGAAGCTTAGTAAATTAATTAATCTACTGTCATGATAAATCATCAATGTGCATCAGTTATTTATATGCGACTATTAGTTTCATTCATTTCCAATGAATATATCATGCACATATACTGTATGTATTTATCTTCTTCTTTTTTGTCTGTGACACATGTATTTATCTTCGTTATATCCTAAAATAAATGTAATAAGTCATGCATTCATTCGTTCCTTCGTGTTCCAATTGGCTACGTAGTATACTGTACTTTCCGAAGACGTAAAATACAGCATATGAAATCGTCACTACATTATACAACAATCCATGCGTGTGAATAACTGTTAAATAAATAAAGGTTGCAAGAAAAAAAATGTAAAGATTGTCGTAACTACCAATTAATTGATTTGATAAAATAAAATAAAAGTAATCGTCATAGCTTCTGCAGAATTTTTCATCGACAGCCTGTCACACGATAATTACTTCTCTACCATAACATGTTTTGTCCCCTTTAGCATTATGACCTCATTCTCTTTCTAACATTTATTTTGACTTTAATTTAAAAACGGAATCGAACTAAAAACCAAGCAAATTCTATACTAATTTGATAGCATAACAAAAATATATTTGCAAGTAAACTAACTATTGTTTTTTGGTTTTACCAAGATTCTTGAAATTAGGTCTGCAGATCATTTTCTCAAAATATTTACCTATAAGAAATGATTAACAATATAACTGCGGGCATTTCGCAGATTTATAACGGGTTGATACCATCATTCATTTTCTCAAAATCTTTAAATTTAAAAACGTATGCAACTCTGGATTATCAAATGTAATACCTCCATTAAAAATAATTGAATCTTTAATAATGTTCTCAAAACATAAAAACAGTAATATACATGCCAAGATTATGAATGTTGCTTTAGTTACTGATTCACTCACAGAGCTTACCAGCTTAATTATCTTGGAAACATCATAAGTTCTCTGACGAGTCCAAACAAAAATCGAAGCTATATATCTGATACGATTGAGATCATCATATTTCAGAATTCTGTAGCAAAAAAATTCAACACTACACTTAGATTTACGCATTGGATGGGAAAAACTACCGAAAAAATTAAAGTCAGATACAAATATCATGCTTAGTAAGATTATCAAGCTTATCGTCAGATCCCATTCACAATTTCTATTTCCATATCTATATAGTATTAGTTCACCTTCTTTTATCTTTTTGTTGTTGTGAGATGAAAAGAAATAGCCTCTGATTTGGAGATTAGATTTTCAGTACTTCAAACACTTTAAAATGAATAACAGTTTTCCAAATAAATAATTTTAACAATTACATTTTTGTTTTCTTAAAAACACTCAAATTCTCTAAAAACATTAAAATTAAAAAAAAATTGGTACATTGTTTCATGACTTTTAAAAGAATATAAAATTTGATTTTTTTTTTTACTTTTAGAAAATGATAATCATAATTTTGTATTTTTCAAAAAGGAGTTTTGAAAAAAGAGTATTATTTGAATATTGAAACACACATCTTATGACTATAATCTTGCCGTCTATAAATATATATATAGTCATAAAAATTACAGCCAACTTTTATCTAAAACTTAACCAATTATAACCTTTAACATATCAGTGTATTAAGATGAACCAATATATGACTAGAAGTTTTGGGTATTTTGCAACTTCTAAGAGATACTCTCAGGGAAAACATAAAGAGCAACAAATTAAAGTTTGACGTCAATAATTTCTTATATTATTATTTACAGATGAAAAATGGGATTTATCTTTGAGAATAATCTAGTTTCATATATATTGAGGTTTCTCAAGCAAGATTAGTGAAAAGAGAAGACATTATGAAAGAGGGATCCTGGTGAGAATTGTGAAGATATGAATGTCTATATTCACACAGAGAATCAAAACCAAAAAAGCAGTTTCGAAGTAGTAACAACTGTAGAACCCAACAATGTCTGAATCTCAATCTCTCTCTCTCTCTGCCACCCTCCACGCTTCCCCGCAAGCAACCCTTTTTCCTTTCTCTCTTTTTAATTTTTGTTTTGTTTTTACAATTTTCTTCCTATAATTTTCACACCTAAGTGTAGCTTCTATATGGTATAGGGACATTTTGGGATTTGGAATTTCGAAATTCCACCAACTTGGTTTCACTAAAGTATTCAATTTTTATATCCGGTTCACCTAAACCGATCTCTGGTTAATTAAATGCATTCAAAAGAGTTACATAATGTAGTTCAAGGGATCATTAACTTCACTGAATATTCTTAGGCAACTAGTGATAATATATTGTGTATGTCTATAAAAGAAAAAGTTAGCTGGAAAATGAGATGAACGAAAAGGAAAGCAGTGATTTGAATTGTCCCTATCAGCTCTCTATTCTTTCTGAAAAACAAAACTTAAGGGTTTTGTGTTGCCAACTTGTTTTGTAGCCAAAACCAGAACGACTCTTACTTCACTGTTTCAGAACACTTGCTTTGTTGTTTTCTACTAATGAGTTTTGTTTGCCTCTCAAGTCTCCTCACTCTCCCATACTTCACTTCCATACGTAACTCTATGCTTACTAAAACACATTTTAAATTGTGTGGAGGAGAATGCCGAATCTGGTGTCTTTCTGTTACAAAGTGACAGAGGCAAGAAACCAAACAGTAGTTTTCCATCTACTATATTGTCTTCAAACTGATAATAGAAGATCCCAAAAATGATGTATCATCAAAAGTGTTCTTCTTTTTCTTCCATGAGAGTACGATTTGTTAGTCTGTTTTGACAACTCAACACAACAATGACACGGTCTCCTCCGTTCATAAGTTTCTTGTGACTTTTCCTCATCAGAAAAACCAATAGTTTTTTTTTTTTTCCGATTAGCAACGAGAAAATAAAAAACGTGGCTCTGTTTTAGATGATGAATTAAGAGTTTCTTTAAACAACAGTTTAAGTCTCCAACAAGAGAAGAACGAAGTTCATTAGCTACACTAAATCTTATATGCTCTTCACTTAGCTAAGAGGATTTGTGCTCCATGATCTTTCAATCTTGTGTCTTGAGGAACGCAATCTACAAAAGTTCCTGGTTTGTTCTTATTTCTTATCTGCCGAAACGTTTTCGCCAGAATCCCTATAACGCCATGAAAGACAACAACTTATAGTGCCAAGCAAGCTACGTTTGGCCCCACGCCCTGTTAAGAAGACGATACATAAGAAGACTAATGTATTAACCACTTCGTTATTATTGTAATTAGTCCTTAATTCAGCACTACGGAAAACAGTGACTTGGATGAGAAAAGTTTGGTCTAAAATTAAAAACGCACTATTTACTAGAGTTTTTTTTTCGCATTTGATTGTGGGAATGTGAAACTTTAGTTACAAACGTAGGCGAAGTATCAAATATTGGAAGTCCACCTAATCTTGTTTTCGTTAAGGCATTTCATATAGTCCTAGCTTAAGGCAGAGGACTACATGAACTATGAAGATATAAGCAAAGGACTCGAGATAAGAAATCTATCAATTAATATCAAAAGCTTAATAAGCCTATCCAGCCATAAAACCCAACCTCAATACACATTCCCTGCATCGATGCAACTCTTGAACATCCTAAGGTCCACGAAACTAGGGTATCTTCTCATGTGACTTGTAAGTTCTATATGACAAATTAAATTAAAACCTATCTCGAACAGCAAATCCGTTGACATTGCATCGGCAATGAAAGTAATATGCTTTAAAGCACTGAGATTAACTTATAGGAGACAAGAACTACACGTCAGTACTTATTTTCAGTAAGACAGTAAGTAATAGCAGTAAGGCAGTCACTCAAGTGCTCTCTGTATCTACTTTAAGGGAACAATTAAGCAAAGCAAAAGCAGCGACAAGTAGTGTACAGAAACTAAGCTTGATCAAGTAGTTGACTATACCCGATACTGAACACACTAAGAGGGTCCAAAAGCTGGGACTGTTGTTGTTGCTGATGTTGCTGCTGCTGCTGCTGTTGTTTTTGTTGAATGTCTTCCAACTGTGGAAATGACAAAGCAGCTGCTGGAGGAGTCACCGCCGCAGTATTCGAGGGTGTAGCTTTATCTGCAATGAGCCGCCACATGTACCACGAGGCAACAGACCTATACGGACGCCATTTCTCGCAAAGCTGATCCATTTGCGATGGACGAGGCAGTTCAGGCAAGTTATAAAGCATCTGCACACCTTTCCTAACACCAAGATCGTTAATCGGCAACACATCAGGTCTATGAAGAGAGTTAATCATAAACATATGAACCGACCAAGACCCAATCCCGTTGACCATTGTCAGCATCGTGAAAAGAGACTTGTCATCCATGTTAACAATCCCAGAATCCGACAAGATCCCGTTTTGATACTTCCTAGCAAGATCGTGTAGGTAACTCGCTTTCCTCCCAGAGACACCGATTTGACGAAGCTGCTGAGGTGTTAAAGGTAAGACATTCTGAGGAACGACGCCGTTTTGACCTCCGCATAGCGAAACGAAGCGTGTGTAGATTGAATTCCCTGCCTTTGGCGCTAGCTGCTGATAAAGAATGCTTCGAATGAGCGCCAAGAAAGGAGTTTGGAAAGACTCGTACGTCGGCGGCGGATGGATATCGATTAAAGGACCGAGCAGAGGATCAACGCTTCTCAGATGGTGAATCGCTGCTTCGAGCTCTCCTTCGCATGTCAGAGACCTCGTCTGGATCCTCGGCAACGTTATACCTCGCGACTGTGGTGATTTACCTTTGGATGCTGTAGGTTTCGCAGCCGTGGCCGTGGCGAGCGGCGTCATCGTCTGAGAATGGCTATGATCGTCGGGGGAAAGCTTTCTGATTTTCCGAGGACGGAGTGGGATTTTGGAAGGTGGAGATGATACATTGCTTAATTCAGTGACACGTGGTGCTTCGATTGTGGTTGATGAGAGGATTGAGCCAGATGCTCCCGGGGAGTCATCGGTGTTGTTGTTGTTATCCGGTGGAATTGGACTGAGGGTTTCGGGTTTGGGTGGTTCCGGTTCGGTTTGGGTTTGGGTATGTGAAGATGGTTGAGGAGGTAACTGTTCACCCATGTCACAAATCGGTTTGGATTAGGGTTTTGATCAGCTCTCCACAGAGACAAAACAAGAATCGAATACACCCTAATCGGAAGAGAGAATAACCACGGCCGAGTGAAAGAAGTTGCGTCTTCGCTTTAATCGAGAGTGCTCCTCACGCTCCGGTTGTCCTTTATATGGGCTTTTAAAAAGCCCAAATTTGTTTCCTTTAGTCTTACAATTGGGCCCAATAATACCGACGGTTATTTTACCCAGAAACAGGGGAAAATGGTTATGTTTCGCCCCACCAACCAAAACAGGGGGGAAAAGTCTTTGATCTATCGTTTTCATATGATTTGAGATTTCACTGATTGATGTTTATGTTTATGTTAAAAAAGAAGGAACAATTAACACTATAATGACGATGGCTTTATTGTACATGAGAGAAACGAGGAGGAGACAAAGTAGTTTAATCAATGTTGTGTACAGTGCAGAGATATATAAAATTTGTGGTCAACAAAAAGATTAGTTGGGTGATGAATGGAGAGTGTAGGATCAGATCATACATACGTGTTTGGTATGATATGATACTCTGTCTTTTTGTGTTCTGACCTCTTCTTAGCTCACATTTCTCTCGTTTTGCCTTTTTTTTTTTTGTTCTCTTCTCTTTCTTACCAAACAGCAAAAATGAGAAAAATAACAATTTGATTTTTTTTTGTTAACAAATAAGAATTTGATTTAGTCTAGAAGCATAGACCATTTTTTTTAATAATCTTTGTATTTCACGTGGATGCGAAAATTCACATCGGAGACTTTCAATCAAATCAATCAAAAAGAGAGTTTTGGATATTCGTAATATGACTACTACGGTGCGATCACGGACATCAAATATGAGAAGAAGAAAAAACGAATGCTTACTAATCTTTGCTAAAAATGAGTACAAGTTCTAAGCTTAAAATATAAAATGTAAAAGATTTTAAAACTAAGGCTACGGATAGATAAGAAAATTTCAGAATATTGATCTTACAACCAACATTTTTATTATTGAATTCAAATTTTCTCTATTTAAAGATAGTTAAAATACAGTTGTAGGTCTATAATTTTTTTTTATCGGCGAAACTCTAATTCGAAAATTACTGCAAATATATTAAATTATTGGAAATACCAGTTTAATAAAAAAACGAATAAAAATTCTAAAAATGAAGCTGGTGTATATAAATTTATTAATCAGAACAGAAATTTAGATACATTTTTATCGCACTTCCATTCATTACCTTTTCAATATTTTTCATTGTAATAATTTAGTATGGAAATCTTATCCAAGAGAACCAAAATTTTCCAAAATCATGTTTCATTCCCCAAATTAAGTCCGGTAATTAACGGTGGTAAAATTACTAACCAAAAGTGAAAGTTAAAAACACACATGAATTGAAAAAACAGCTGGCTTATCAGAAAAAAATCATGCGAATGACGGTCGTTATCTTATTTATTGATTGACATATTTACTTCAAACTCTGCATAACTTTTTAGTAAATCTAGATTTTATGTTTGGGTAAAAATCTAATGTACATAAGAAATTATCCATTATTATCCAACCAGACAAGTGAAGCATTATTTTGTCTAAATATAGTTTACGCGACGACGCTAACTTAACTGTGATGTGATCTAAAAAAACATCTCTGAAGCAGTCTCTCCTCTCGTCGTCTCTCCAGCAATTAATCACTACATTACAGCCATATACACCCAAATTCTCTTTTTTTCTCCTCTTTTTAAATTAAGACGGCGTGTCTTAATCCGTTCTTATCCAAGTTTCGTCATTCCAAAACCCATTTTGCTAGATCCTCTTAATCGAGAAGAAAGTCACAAAGGGTTGCCTTTTCCGGTTTAGAATCGGCAATTTACTTCGTCAGGAGGCGGAAAGCACGAAGCTTTGACATATACAAGAGGAGATTATAGATTTGGGATTGAGAGTGGTGTAGAGATAGGAATCAGAAGATGAGTTTCAGGGATGACACAGAGGAGGGTAGGAATGATCTACGACGACCTTTCATACACACAGGAAGTTGGTACCGGATGGGTTCGAGACAATCTAGTATGATGGGTTCGTCTCAAGTTATCAGAGATAGCTCAATCTCTGTTCTTGCATGTGTTTTGATCGTTGCTCTTGGTCCTATTCAATTCGGATTCACTGTAAGTCGAATAAAAATCCCAACTTTCTCTGTTTTCGTGTTGTAGAAAGGCTGTGACTTTTGATGGAAAACTAGTTTGATGTGAGTTCTATATGATCTTGGGTTTGAATTTGTCATTTTCTATGTATGTCTGGTGATTGAAGTTTAAATTTGGTGTACCGAGATGATTTTTCGTGTTTGTGAGCAAATTAGAGGAGACCAAATTTGGAATATTTCTGATTTGTTTCTGTATCCTTTTGTTCAGTGTGGTTACTCGTCTCCAACTCAAGCTGCAATCACCAAGGATCTCGGCTTAACGGTATCTGAGGTAATAATCCAATCTCTGATCTAGAACTGTCTGGTTTTTCCATTATTGCTTGGTTAATCGTCTCTGACGTTGATCTTTTGCTCCGCGTTTTAGTACTCTGTGTTTGGTTCTCTGTCCAATGTGGGTGCTATGGTTGGTGCAATTGCCAGTGGTCAGATCGCAGAATACATTGGACGAAAAGGGGTATAGCTTGTTTCCTGATTATCGAATTATTCTGTTTTGATCCTGCTAATGAAATCTTCTTTCTTGCTTTACTTAAAACTCTTTATTGTGTTTTCTTGGACAGTCTCTGATGATTGCTGCAATTCCCAATATCATTGGATGGCTTTGCATATCATTTGCAAAAGTGAGTGTTTGTTGTTCTTCAGTTTCTTTACTCGACTTTCTCAGAAAGTCAAATAGCGACCTGAAGATATGGTTGTTGACCTTACCTCGCTACTTCATTCTGCTTTGTTAGGATACTTCTTTTCTTTACATGGGGAGACTATTAGAAGGCTTTGGTGTTGGAATCATTTCTTACACGGTAATACTGAAGCTCAGTTAATTGTTTGCTTATGAAATATTGCGTTACAGTACATTTATGCAACTCGGTCTGTGGTTTTAGGTGCCTGTTTATATCGCTGAGATAGCTCCACAGAATATGAGAGGAGGATTGGGTTCCGTTAACCAGGTTTGACATTTTAAGCTGAGTAAAACATCTTTTGCATTTTGTGAACCAACTCGTTTACGCTTAAAGTAAGTGGCTGAGTGATATTTTGCTGTAGCTTTCTGTGACAATTGGAATAATGTTGGCGTATTTACTTGGCCTCTTTGTTCCATGGAGAATTCTTGCAGTGATGGGTAAATCTTATTACATAAAGCCTGAGACCATTTTTCTGATTATGATTTATCTATAGGCTCTAATCAATTTCTTGGTTTCGTCTTCGTTTATCTTTAGGGATATTGCCGTGCACAGTACTGATACCAGGTCTCTTTTTCATCCCCGAATCCCCTCGCTGGCTGGTACGCCTTTTACAATAGTTTGCTTATTTTTCCTGAGCATAGTGCATATTTTCGTTAGTCCACTCTTATGGGATGCTTTGTTTCAAAATGTAGGCAAAAATGGGCATGACTGATGATTTTGAGACTTCATTACAAGTTCTTCGAGGATTTGAGACTGATATTACCGTTGAGGTTAATGAAATCAAGGTAATATTACCACTGAAAATCTTTCCCTCTAAAAGGTACATGAATGATTTCAAACGCTTATCTTTTTATATTTTCTGCAAACTTGCAGAGATCTGTGGCATCATCTACAAAGCGATCATCTACAGTTCGGTTTGTAGATCTCAAGCGGAGGAGATACTATTTCCCACTTATGGTACAAACATTGAATATCTTTCCCTTAATATACTTTGTCTAACATAAGAGGCATGATCTTATAACTCCATTTCTTTTTGTTGTAACAGGTTGGTATAGGATTGCTTGTACTTCAACAACTCGGTGGAATCAATGGCGTCCTATTCTATTCCAGCACAATCTTTGAATCTGCAGGTAGGCCCTTGCTCTAAGAACATGGGGATGCTTCTTGTTTCATATTATTTACAGTTCACATTTTTCGTGTTTTCATTTTTAGGAGTTACATCGAGTAATGCAGCAACATTTGGGGTTGGTGCTATTCAGGTAGTGGCGACTGCAATATCGACATGGTTGGTGGACAAAGCAGGTCGTCGGCTTCTGCTTACAGTGAGTAATTCATTAGTTTCATATCTTCAGGACTTAACTCTAGAGAAGAATTCAAGACATGCACAATATTAACTAATAAGGCAAATGGAAATGTTTTTTAGATCTCTTCGGTTGGGATGACGATCAGCCTAGTAATTGTTGCAGCTGCTTTCTACCTTAAGGTACCTTATAAGTGTTTAACTTCCCTAAATACCATTTTTTTGTTATATTCTGCAACACCCGAGGTTTAACGTTTTGAGTTTTTACATCGCTTGTTTAGGGATTTGTCTCTCATGATTCAGACATGTACAGTATGCTGAGCATCTTGTCAGTTGTTGGAGTAGTGGTAAGTGTGTTTGTTTTGTTATATATTGAAACGTTTTTGATGGAATGAGTTATTATCTTTGCTTTAACTCTGTTGAGTCATTACAGGCAATGGTTGTTTCTTTCTCACTGGGAATGGGACCAATTCCGTGGCTCATTATGTCTGAGGTATCAAGTTGATTAGCAGTTAGAACTAAGTGTTGTAAGAACCGAAAAGCTAAGATCTTTATTTAAACTACCTTTTGCTTGCTTTGTTGTTGTTTTGGTAAACAGATCCTTCCTGTGAACATAAAGGGTTTAGCTGGAAGTATAGCAACTTTAGCCAATTGGTTCTTCTCTTGGTTGATCACCATGACTGCAAACTTGCTCTTAGCCTGGAGCAGTGGAGGTTTCTCCCTCTTTCCTCTTACTCTTTTCTCTCTGTCACCATGAGGCACGGTAGATCATAATTTTTATGGGGTTTTGGTTTATGTTGGACAGGAACATTCACTCTATACGCGGTGGTTTGTGCATTCACGGTGGTGTTCGTGACTCTGTGGGTTCCTGAGACCAAAGGAAAAACGCTTGAAGAACTTCAAGCCTTGTTCAGATGAGAAAACTCAAAACAATATCATTCTTTGTCTCCCTCACTCTACATCTCTGTTTTGGCCAAGAACAAGAAGAAACAGAGATTTTCAGCGGTTGTTAATTGGGCTGAGAAATTACTAAGATTTGTTTGTTTGTTGTGTGTCAATAATCGTCTGTTATATGTATATGAACACACCTTCAAGTTTTTGTAATTTGATCAAACTCTTCTCACAGAGTGAAAATTACGCCAACACAGAGGCAAGTCTGAACATCAACATTGCCAGAAATGAACAATCTTCCCAAGGACTCTGTTTTGAAGGTCTTTTTTTTTCACTCGACGCATCCTCACTTTTCACTCTATATAACTCGAGTCATACCATATCGAGCTCGAAGATGTGTATCCAAATCTATGAAGAGTAGGTCATTCTGGAGGCCTCAGGTGAATTGGTAACAACTCCAAATACTTCTCTAACTTATCATTCACGTCTTTTCCTCTGGCATGAATACAGAAATGCTCGGGAAGCGAGTTTGAAATCAGGTATAAACGGTTTGAATTTCCGGTTATTTTTCACAGAAGAGAAGCTGTTCGCTTATCGGTAAAACCAGAGGACCCAAGGTTGCTTACTTGTTTTTATTTCTAAGTCTTTAGAGTTTCGCCTGCAATCGCCATTAAATCTTTCGACAAAGAAACTCGTGTATCTTCTTATTGGTAAAGGCAATGAAAATGTATTTTCTTCTGCTCCACGATGAGTTCTAACCACACGAACAAGCCTGTACTTAGTTAGATCCTCTGTAATTAAACTCGTTCTAACAACAGGGAACAAACCGTGTGGTTGTTTGGTATAAACATTGATCTATTATTACCGAAACACAGTCTTTAGTTATGTTCTTTGTTTGTTGACAATCACTTCAAACGTGAATCTAGACAAACTGTGATAACGCCCGCTATTACCCATTTAACCGTGTACGCTCTTGATGTTTTCACTTAACGTGTATCATTGCAGATAGTGAAGGTGTTTTGGATCAAGCAGACTACAATTCACAATAAGGATACAATATCCTTTCTGGGATATACTAGTGTTGGCGGGAAGGTTATCTAAAGCACCAAACATGGCTAGTTATGCTTTTTCTCTTAGAAGGTAGCAGTAGCCATTAATGGTTTCGGAGGAATTGGATGCATAGCTAAACCATGTTCAACGATCTTGCGTTGAAACTCGAGAGAGGAGCAACGAAATCGCCTTTGAGTTTAGTATATTCCATAGTAAAAGGAGCTTTGCGGGTGATCTGGAGGAAGGTAAATGTAGTGATCGACCGATAAAAAATCATAGGATAATAGATTCCCTAATAAGAAGAAAATCATAGGATAATAGATTGGGGAGTTTTCTTCACATTAACTTGCCGCAAGGAAACCTCGACCATACCATACAAAGGAAAAGTTTATCTCTAAAAACCGTTTTCACTAGATTCCCAAACTTGCAGTTATTCGTACCAAAGTGAAATTGAAATGGAAATTCAATGGGTAAGAAGAGATTAAGGAAGTTTATAGACAATAAGAATAAGCACCAAACCATTAATATGATAATACTCTCTGGCTTTAGAGCGTGGTCTCTCTTTAACAATCTCACTGATCGATCAATCACAGAGGAAGAAGGTGGAATTCATGGGACATGAAGTCTTCACTGGGTCTGTAATACTTGTCTGGTGAGTACAAGCGTAGGTTAGAGACTTGGCTCGTGTACAGGCATGCGAATCTCTCAACCTTATATGGAAGAAAAGCGGGAAGTCAATTACTCACAAAAGCAACGCACTCGAACTGTCGCATAAGAAAACAAGATATAGACGTTCTATACCTGGTGTGCGAATCGAGAACTCTGGTAACCGGTTTTCATCAGTTGCCCCCAGACATTGTGAAACTGCAGTAACCAAAGCCCAAAACATGAGCAGTTTTCCAACAGATTGGAACTGAAACTAATTGTTACACTGATACACTACATTTACCTTTTGGTGACTTTCTCTCTGAGCTTGTTGATGACTTAGTCGTACTTGATCTCTTTTAGACTATTAATTCCAACAAAAAACCATTAACTGTGGATTAAGAATGACTATGTAACTATTGGAACTTTAAGGAGTTATACAAATTATATCTTACCTCTAAGTCCTTAAGCGTTGACAACATTTCCCGCCTATCATCCTCGGTAATGTCCTCAAACCTGAAGGACAATGGCCTTAACAGTTAAGACTTATAATCTATGTAATGCTTTCTTTGGTTCAGATCCTAATTTTAAAAACACTTACTTTAGGGACCAATTCAAATGATGAATTTTGTCTTCAACTGAATCACGCTCATTCCTCATCAAAATAAGTTGCTGCACCAAAATTTTCCCAAAATGAAAATGAGCGAGATTAAAGAAAAAAAATATGACATTCATTAGCAGCTGCTGATCCAAATCAGGGCAGATCCGAAGACTTGCCCCACATTCTAAACGACCTTGAATTTTCAAAAAATCATAGATCTCATATATAACAACGTATATGAAGAGAAGATTCACCTTACGCATATCCCTCAGTTCCCATAGAAGTTCAACCTCCTTTTCTAGTTCCGGAACAACAAGCATAGTTCTCCAGCCTAAACAATGAAGAATGACAAAAATCAAGCTGCATGTAACTGGCACAAGCAAATACACTTTTACCAGTTTCTTCTAACACCTACAATATTATCTTCATCAACAACCGAGTGTTTCTAACTTAACTAGATGCTATATCACAGGCCATCAGGTGTTACGTACATAAAATTCCATATGTTTAGTCTCAGCATGTCAGTTAACCGAGGAAGATTTGTTGAAGTCACTTCACGAGACAAAACAGAAGAGAAATCTATAATTGGAAAAGAAAACCTTACCAAGTACTTTTTTGCTGCGCAGGATATCACCGTATATGTGATCACCAACGTAAAGAACCTATTAAGATTGAATAAATGAATAAGTGACAAATGATGCATGACACGGTACATCCAGTTACTATAGAGTTCTACAGAATATCTGTCATTTCATGATAGACTGCTATATTTAATCGACAGTGGAAAAAAAAATTCTTTAAGAAATTGCTAGTGCGCAGTACCTGTGAACTTGACTCAATGGACAGCAAACTGTGAAGATGCCCGACATTTCCACCTTGAAAAACTCGACAACCTTTATCTTTACTCTTTAGTATAATTTTGGGTGAAGGATCTCCCACCTTCCAAGAAAAACCAAAAAAAAAAAAATCTAAGGATACACAAGGATCATTTGGATAATAAGTAGCATTAGAAAAACTGAAAGAGTGTCGCAATTCGTTCAGTCAAACCTGAGGCATAGGTGTTCCATTGTCAGTATTAATAAGCATTCCAGACTGAGGTTCCACTTCAAAAAGGTTGGCACGACTCTCTTCATGGAAGAAGCCAGGTTTTGCGCTTCACAAAAAAAAATCCAATTCAGATAGAAAACAGATAAAGTGAGAGAAGAATATTTCGAGAAACAAAAATCTCATCTACAAATTGATAGCCATTAACACATAACTTTTGTTATCACAATGATTTTGTTCAGAGCAATTAGATGAAAGAGACTTAAGATAGGAAAAGACCTGCCAGTGATTACAACATCAAAATATTGGAGCCAATCAAAGTTGCAAGTATGAGGGCCCTGCACCGTGCGCCCTCCACAAAGAAAATTCATCACAATATTTGTGTAGTCCCACAAACTGCAAGAAGATTCAAAAATCACTCTCAGCAATAAGAGAAAAACTGATTTATACAAAAAAAGGTGAAAAAAAATCACTAATGTTAAAAATTTGTCTCATAACATGACATTCACAAATGTTTTTTGTATCTTCCTAAGTTCCTAAGGACAAGAGAATAGGTTACAATAGTTGAAATTGATTAAGTTTAACTTTGGAGCATATAACCATTTAAAAATTTACAGGTAAATCACCTGCACAGCTACAAAAGCAGGCTATATATGCATAAATAACATTTTACGGGAACTTCTAAGAGTGTAGAATATGTCGTTAGCATTACCTATTGGTCACCAAGAATGTAGAACGTCCAGAATCTCTTATCATTTTTATAAGGGGTACGATCGTATTGTCCTCATTAATATACCTGATGCAAGTTAAAATGAGTTATGTGAAAAGGAAGAACGGACGGCATGGCAGAGATGTTACTTAGCCAACTTTCAAAAAACAGTAAAGAAGATAACATCAGCCTTACCGATTGGGTTCTTTGGCCACCATCTGCTTTAAAGTTCCATCACGGTGGCACAAATCAACAGCAGCCCGAACATCTTTATACATACGAGCATAACTAAAAGAACACCATCGGAGAAGGAATAAGTTAGCGACATATTTAAAAGAAAAAATCTTGCCAATTATAACTTATAGAGTACCAGCCAACAATATTACAACTATGAGCATAACATATACTTTTTTGGAGACTATATAGTGTATAGAAACAGTAATGGACATGGGAAAATGTCTTACTCAACGTCGTTGGGAATTTTTCCTGGGTTGTTGTCTTTAAAATCAACGAGTTGCGCAAACAGATAGGCTTCGGCCAAAGAAAAGAGAGTATCTATGAGAGCGTAGTCGGGCTCATCAAAAGAATCTCGTACTAGGCTGCTGCCATAGATGTCAACTTTGTCTTCCTTCGAAAGCTCCTTAAATCCATGGTAAGCTACTTTCACATACTTATGGCGATCCATCTACATGATCAACAGTCAATCAGGAAAAGAAGCAACAAGTATTATGAGAGTCCAGTCAAAAAAAAGGTATTTACCTTTAAGATGTTTCCCCTCTTTTTGTCTAGCACCAAGCCTCTAACCATGTAATTCCAATCAAATGTCCACTTTAGTAGCTGAACCAAAGCAAGTGTAACGATCAATCAAACTTATCTTCGGGTCACAACCTTAAAACAACAATATAGTATACTAACCTCACTTGGATACCCCAAATCATATACCAATTTCCTGACAGTTCCTTCATAAGCAAGGGCCTCAAAAGTTTCAGACTTGTATTGGGCAAGAGTGTAGTCCATATCAAAGCCTACAGCAATGATATTTCTCATGTTCAACGATCTATTGCAGAAGATTTGTTTTCTGATGTCGATTTTCTTTCCACCTCCAGGGGAGGACCATTTATGCGAAGCTTCACATCCATCCTTTGAGCCAACATCGTGAAACTGTACCACGTTATCACTAAGAGCACTAGGTCGCTGTTCTTCCATCGAACTCTTAAAACACAGCTGGCTTGCCCCTGGGAATTGATCAAGCAAAAGAAACATCATCTTCATATTTCTTAAAATGAACTCAGTAGGATATATAACATGTATACAACACACGAACAATATACAAATAGCATAGAGAATTGCACAAGCTCTATCCAGAGAACAGAAAATAAGAATATATAAAATCAATCTCGGAAAAAGCAACTGGTTAGTCAAATCAGAACCCAACAAGGCTAAATTTAGAAACACGTAAGAAAATGATACTACCTGATGACACGTTTTCTACAGGGAATACGAGGTTTAGGATTAGTCAACACGAGTCATACGACCATAAAAGCTTTGCTGACCACCAAAAGGAAGAAAAAAGTAACAAAACCCCTAGAATGAAAACAACAAACCTAGCATCTTACCTCGAGCAAAAGACAAAAGGTTGCACCACGTATAAGTCCTGATCCTAAGTTTCTTCCCAAGGTATGCTCCACACAAGACCTAAAAATTGCAACTTGCACGAATTAAAGACGAAAGAGAGCTACCAATTTTCACATCTTACTTCCCGATCCACAGTTTCACTAAGAAATTTCCCGAAACACAAGGCTGCTACTACCATAATCAGCTTACAGGCTACAGTTAATCAACCAACTACTTCTGTGGCTACAGTTAATCAACCAACTACTTATGTTATACAAAAACCAGTCATCACGACGTCACTGAACATGCGGTTAAGACCCATTAATCTACTAACAAAATACAACGCAAAGAAGCAAACTTTATACAAAAGGAAGGAGTTGAAGAAGAATACAAACCAGCAGAGGAGTTGAGGAATCGTCTTGGTGCTTGGAATTTTGCAGGAAAGCGGGAAGAGAATACAGAGATACAGAGAGAGAAAGAAGGAAAGAAATGACGTTTAGAGAGACGCATGATGGATAGGGTATTATTATATAGGCATGGAGAATGAGAAGAGGAATCGTATTCTAGAGAGAGAATAAAACTGGGTGTAAAAGAAATGGGTAATGTCGCCGAAAAAGTAGGATTCGAATATAAACACTGAGACATTTACCGGTAATTCGCCGGCGAATATTCTCTCCGTTTCTATTGCATTTATTTTTATTTTTCTCTCTCTCTCTCTCTCAGGGGCGGAAGGAAGGAGGGAGGGAAACGAGGTGTCGCAGAAGAAGAGATCCCAAAGAAGATGTGCCACGTGGCATAGAGATCCTAAAACGAAATATATGCGTGCGTGGTTGTGGCTTTTCTGATCTCGAGACCAGATTTTAATGGGCTTATAACCTTAAATTTAATGGGCCTTAAAAATGAAGCCCAAACCTTAAACCTCTCACACACTTTAGAGGTCTTTCCCGTCTCCGCCATTTCTCCGCTCACTCTCTCTCTCTCTCTCTCTCCATCAAACCGAACGCTGTTGATAGTTGAGCACCACGCGCCGCCGGTGTGATCTTGAATCTTAACCATTGAGCTCAAGCCATGGCTTCGTCTTCCTCCATACGTGCTCGACTAGCTTTCGTCGCTTTACTCTCAGCGACTACGTTTTACTGTATCCACAAATATCGCCGCTTGAAACGTCTGAAAAACCTCTCCTTAAACCCTAATGTCGCTACCTCGAATACCAGCAGAGGGAAGATCTTCTTCATCTCCCAAACCGGCACATCCAAAGCCCTAGCTCAACGGCTACACGAGCTCTTCGCGTCTAACGACATCCCATTTGACCTCGTCGATCCACGGAGCTACGAGCCAGAGGATCTCCCCAAAGAAACCCTAGTCATCTTCATCGCGTCCACGTGGGACGGTGGGAAGCCGCCTCAGGACGGAGAGTTTCTCGTCAACTGGCTTTCCGAGAGCGCCGAGGATTTCCGAGTCGGCTCGCTTCTTCTCTCCGAATGCAGATTCGCCGTCTTCGGCGTCGGGAGTCGTGCATACGGTGAATCGTATAACGCTGTGGCGAAGGAAATGTCGAGTCGGATGATAGGTTTGGGCGGACACGAGATGGTTCCGGTGGGAGAAGGCGACGTTGACGACGGAGAACTAGACGGTGCGTTTGAGGAGTGGTGTGCTGGAGTGATTAGAGTTCTCAAGGGAGGCTCAGGCCAAGAGACAAATGAGGTTTCGCAGAATGGTGCTGTTGAGAGCGATGGCGAGTATATCGATTCAACAGATGATGAGGAGGAAGATAATGATGATATTGTTGATCTCGAAGATATTGCTGGGAAAGCTCCTTCAAGGAAAAACGGCGTCGTTAAAGTAACGACCAAAGGTGATGGAAAGAAGGAAATGGTCACTCCTGTGATTAGAGCAAGCTTAACGAAGCAGGTATATGGTTCTGTTTGCTTGTGATGTGCATTTTCTCGACTTTAATTGAATGAACGTGGCGTTTAGACTTTCTCAACTTCTGTGAAACTTGCAGGGTTATAAAATCATTGGTTCGCATAGTGGGGTTAAGATATGTAGATGGACAAAGTCACAGCTTAGAGGCAGGGGTGGTTGCTACAAGCACTCCTTTTATGGCATTGAGAGTCACAGGTTTGATTGAAAGTTCTGTCTTTTACCCCTCCCTCTAGCCTTATGCTTGTAGGTAGTGATTCTTATTTTTAAGATATTTGGTTTTCGAATAAGCAAGGTGTATGGAGACAACACCTAGTTTGGCTTGTGCGAATAAATGTGTCTTCTGTTGGAGGCATCACACAAATCCTGTGGGAAAGAGCTGGCAGTGGAAGATGGACGATCCTAAAGTGATTGTCGAAGGTGCTCTTGATCTTCATAAAAAGATGATTAAACAGATGAAAGGAGTTCCAGGTTTGATTATATCTTTCTCCTTATTTTGACTTGCAGATGATATGTGCTTATAAAACTCACTTAGCCCTCTTACAATTTATGAGTATCCATGGGTCAAGTTAGGATCTGGAACCTATTTAAATATCTCATAGTTTATGAAACTCAACTTCATTTATCTAGGTTCATCATGTATTATGATCGTCATTTAGAGCTTTGCACCAAAAAAACGTGTGACCCCAAGCTTGCTAGGCATTCTTGGAAGTCAAATCTGCGTGTTTTGGTTACTTGATTGATTTGTTTCCACCACATAGTTTAATGTCAGATGCTGACGCGTTATTGGCGGGATATGTTCTTCAGGTGTAACTCCAGAGAAATTACAAGAAGGTCTAACGCCAAGGCATTGTGCGTTATCACTTGTTGGTGAGCCGATCATGTATCCAGAGATCAATGCTCTTGTAGATGAGCTACATGGAAAGCGTATTTCCACATTTTTGGTTACTAATGCGCAATTCCCCGAAAAGATTTTGATGATGAAGCCTATCACCCAGGTACGTGGTGTCTGTTTTGTACATGTTTTCCCAGTTCAAGGCCCTTCATGCACTTACCGGAGCCGAATTGCCTAATTCATTATCTTTGATATCTACAGTTGTACGTTAGTGTAGATGCTGCCACCAAAGAGAGCTTGAAGGCTATTGATAGGCCTCTTTTTGCGGACTTCTGGGAGCGATTTATTGTGAGTATTCAAAAGAAATTCCTTCATGTAATAAACCTTCAAAATGAAATGTGAATTAAGGTAAGGGTATATAATCTCTGCGCCATTTGTATCACAGGACTCCTTGAAAGCTCTACACGAGAAGCAGCAGCGAACAGTCTACCGTTTAACACTTGTCAAAGGATGGAACACAGAGGAGCTCGAAGCTTATTTCAACCTCTTCAGCATTGGGAAACCTGATTTCATCGAGATCAAAGGCGTCACATATTGCGGATCGTGAGTGTGTTTCACTTGTTCTCCTATATGTCTCACTCTCCTTTCACACAATCATCTTCTTATGTTAATCTTATGAAACATAAACAGATCTGCAACATCAAAGTTGACAATGGAGAACGTACCATGGCACGCGGATGTTAAAGCATTCTCAGAAGCTCTGTCTCTGAAGAGCAAAGGAGAGTACGAGGTTGCTTGCGAGCACGCCCATTCTTGCTGCGTTCTTCTAGGGAGAACCGAAAAGTTCAAATTGGATGGAAAGTGGTTCACTTGGATCGACTATGAAAAGTTCCATGATCTGGTTAGTTAGTTAAACCAAATCCATAACATGATCAGTTTAAAAAAAACGAAGATTTCGTGCTAATTCTTTTGAATGAATTCGCATAGGTGGCTTCTGGAGAACCGTTCACGAGCACAGACTATATGGCTCAAACACCATCATGGGCGGTTTATGGAGCAGAGGAAGGTGGGTTTGATCCAGAGCAGTTGCGTTACAAGAAGGAAAGGCATCATCACCCTAAACCACAACCACAGGCGGTTGTAGCTTAAGAGAGGAGTGAGCTAAAGTCATTTTGTTATAAGCCTTAGAATCTTCCCTTCTAGGTCTAAAGCGTTTGCTTTTCTTTTTGTCGACTTCGGTGTTATAAGTGACTCTTGGAAACACGTTAGTTACAGTTTTGAAATTATATTGAACTTTATAATAATCAAGTTTTGAATTTACAGTCCTCGAAACTGGGTTTTGAATCTGATAAGTTTCGATGTTCTTAGACAAAGATGGTTTTGCACGTGAAGACAAGCGGGGCCCATAATGGCTTGCGTGAAATTAGTAAATTTCTATCATATCTTCTCATGAGTCGTCGCGGAGTCCTTTTCTCGCTACCCAGGTAAACTTGTTTTCTATTTTCTACATTCTTTACTCCGATTAATTTAGTTTAATAATAATTACAGCAAGTTCAGACAAGTTGTTTCACTAGCAATATCCATTGGTTTCTTAACTTATCTGTTCACCATGTGCGATGCATCTTTTTTTTATTATCATTTCAAATCCGAAAGCGACGTAGCCATCAACTACACAACGCAAAAATTAAACAACCTACTACACAACTAAACCATATAAAGCATTATTATGAAACAATTAATTTTAATTACAATTTTATAATCGCCATAAATTTATATTGTTTCCCACTGACAATATCTTGATTATCTTTTTGGTCAAAATATCTTTGATTATCTAAAACGAAACACTGGTTGGCAAAACTTGTTTCTTGTTTTGAATTAACGGATCCAAGAAATTATAACAAAACGTCTCTTTCCCCATGAGGGTTTTTAATTAATTTATAGTTCAACAATAGTTAATCCATTAACACACACCAAAATCAAAGATTCCATTGATATGGATATGGTAATAAAAATTTACCAGCTCTTCACCGGTGTGTTCTTCCTCCTCGACCGTCTATATGAAGACGTTGCCACCGTCTTCACCGTCATCTCCGGCTTCTTCTCCTCCTCGTCCTCTCCTAGTTCTTGACCTTTCCACTTTTTCCCTTCTTCAACACTACTAGTGCTACTTCTAACTTTCTTCTTCTGTTTCTCTCTGTTCATAACCTCAACGTGGTCATCTTCTTCTTCTTCTTCTTCATCCTCGTACTCCTCATAATCTTCGTCTTCTTCGTCTTCTTCCTTCTTGAAATCTTCCGGGTTCTCGAGATTCTTCCTCGGCCTTCCTCTTCGTCTTCTTGTCGTCTGAGACTCCGACGGAGATGAAGCTTCTGCTACTGTAGCCGTCACTGACGGTTCCTTTGCTCTTTGAAACCTTCTCTTCCCCATCAGCTTCAACAGAATATACTTTTCTCGAATAGCTTATTTGTTTTTAATATCTTCAAGAGCAGTTGTAAGAAAAAAAAATATCTTCACGGGCATTAAGTTTTTCTCATGATTTTTATTTTATTTTTAATGTTATACAGACAGAAACAAAAAACAACAGTTTTTAATATCAAAAGTCGCCCACGCTTTGGTGTTGAGATAAAATTTTCAGAAGAAAAAGTAGATTTTATGTTTGTCCGCTGGTTATCTTTTCTTCTGTGTTGTATTATCCACCAATATAAAACATGTATGACATATACACCAATATGATACTATATATTATATTTTATCCTTGGAGTTAGGGTTCATGTATACTTTCCATTCGTATATTATACTAGTGTCAAAGATCATATATATTTCAGAAAGCTTCAAAGTTTTGAATTTGTAATCTAGTGTAGAATATTGCCACCCTATCACTACCGGTTAGCTAGCTGCAATTTTGTGTGTTAGGTTTGAGTTATAATGAAATCTTCCAATTCCATAATAAACACAGTCACATTTCATACGCTTTATTTAATATATATATACATAATTCCCTCTCTTTGCTACATGGTTTGTTTGTTTTTTTCCCTTTAACTATAATATTAGTTTGTTGCAAGTCCTTCTGATTGTTTCATTTTCAGTCATCGTCGTCTTCTTCTTATAAGTATCATATATGAATTCAATATTAATTGAAAAATGAAAACCTATGTTTATTATGTGAGATTATATTTAAACCGTGACATTTTGTTTTATTGAATCGAATACGACAATAGATACAGTCAACGAATATAGTTCACAAAACATAAAGAAAAGATTATTCAACTTAAAATCTTGTATTAGAGAAAATGAAAACCTTCTCACAACAAAATTTATGACTCCCGAACAGAAAACGGCACGACGTTCACTTCTGATAAAAGAAAGTTAACCGGGGGGAGTCGTAAACTCAAAAGCCCAACAAAGCCCAAAAACATACCGTTTAGAAGAAGCGACAAGAGAATTCGCGTCGTTTTTAATGAAACTAACCGACGCGGTGTGTCTCGTAAAGAGCGACGTGGCTTTTGGTCCAAAGAGGATAAGGATCACGTGAGAGAAAGTCAGAAGAACCCATCTCCTTTTCTTGCTCTCTTTCTCTCCTCCCGTTGGATCATAACAACAAGACAACTCAATCCTTCCCATCACTCTTTCAGATTTCTGATTATATATTTTCCCTTTTTTTTTAACACTAAATACAATATTCTCCCCGTAAAGACAAAACCCATTTATATTTGTCTTTTTTTGTTTTTGTCTGTAAATATCAATCAATTGGGTTCGTCGTTAATCTTTGCCACGCGCCGAGCTCGCAATATAATGGAAAGCTATGATCTACGAGAGATCTAATCAAAAATCCTACTTGGCCATACAAAAATTTTCTATTTTTAAAATTGGAGACGGAGACAGGAAGATTAATATTAAGCACTAGTTGTGCAATATCATCAGATTAAGTGGATGGAGGAACATCTTCTGGGTGAGCTTCCTTTTCCCCTTTCCTTTTGCTTTCTTTCTTTTCTCTGCGGATTTTTTGATAAATTTCTATTTTTTTCTTCTTTTTCTTTTTAATGAGAGTTCATTTTTGGTAGAAAAGTTTAGAATCTCTTCCTTTTTCAGCTGGCTCAATCTGTGAGGCTTCCAAATAGAACATTGAATGTTTCTCTCACTGAAAGTTTGTTAATTTATTTTTTTTTTTTGTTTTCAATGAAGATTTGCTTCTGCATCTGTAATTTTTGTTTCTTTGACCATCTCTCTGTTTTTGGCAAGTAAGTAAAGTTTTAATCTTTACATTCTTTCTTTCAAATTAAGCGTTTCATAGTTGTGATGTTTCCTTGTAGAGACCTCCCATTTTGGGAATGATTGATTCATTTTTTTGTTCTTTCTTTTTTGTCATTCTTGGGAACGAATGATTCTTTCATTTTGATTTTCGTTTTTCGTTTTCTTTCCTTAAAGGTCATTTGTTCCTCGAGTCTTTTTTTTGTGGTACCGTGGTTTCTCACGTTATTCTCATTGATCCATATTTTCTGCAGCAAAGCCCGTATTGCAATCCAAATCCGACATATACGTTTCTCTATGCCAATGTTTCGAATCAGTGAAAAATAGGAATTGATTTTGGTTCTTAATCATGGTGGAACCTTACGAGACACGTAACAACGGTGACGCATATCAGATGGTTAGATATCAAGGTTATAACCATCACAGTTCCAGAATATCATCTTCATCATCTTCTTCTTCGACCACATCATTATCATCGCCATTGCTCGATTTGAGAGTGTTCTATGTCAGAATCAGCAATTTCAAGGTGGATGATTCCACACCTGAAGTCCTCACAATCACTCATATCCCTCTGGATCCAGATTCACTTCTGGAGATTAACGGTGTCAGAATGAGCATTTACTCTGAAGGAGTTTCCTCTCAGCTAAGGCGGGATCGGGTTGATAAGAAGTCAGAAGTAGCTACGTTTATCAGCACAGACAATATCAGGTTATCTGGTAGTGTGAAGTTTGAGGTATATGACAAAGATGAGCTGGTTTTGTCTGGCACGCTAGAGATGTCTGGTAGTAATGGTTTCACAGGGGAATCTAAGCATAGCGTCAAGCGTTGGAGCATGAACTGTGAAGCTGAGATCACTGCAGGGTCTGGTTTCTTGAAGGAAAAACACATTGGTTGTTCGGAGTTATCATCTCCATTGCCAACTGTTGAAGTCTACGTCACTGGTTGCTTCTCAGGAACACCCATCATCTTAACCAAGACACTACAGCTTGGTTTTAGGAAGAAGCAACACATTAGAGGGACTGCATTAGATTCGATTCCCGAGTATGAAACCGGCGAGCCTCATAAAGGCAACTCGTCCGAGCTTGATTTTCAGGTAATTTTCATTTTGCTGTTTAACTGTTTCAAGATTTTCACAATCCTCTTTAATATTTTTATATTGGTTTGTATCCAGCTTCAACTCATTGAATGCGTAACCTAGGATATGAATCTTCTTGGTCATGGTGTAGGCAGTATGAGCATTTAAGTATTTTTTATGGTTTTGAGATTTGATATCTTAAGACATGTTTCTTGGTACTTTTAGAATGAGATAATTCCTTTAGATATTGGAGTGGACCAACTTCGTGATAAATGATCATGTGATGCATGGGGCCTGACAGAATATAATAGTCAATAGAAAGCTCCCTCTCACTCTCACTCTCTCTCTCCCATTTGCCTATTGTCTTCTGATCTTACTATCTAACACTTATCCTACTGTCTGCTACAGTCAATTCTTATGTTACCCATTGGTTGAAAAATCGAGGTTATCACATGTAGTGCCACAAGATACCAACTTTTCATTCATGCATGGACTTACCCGGGAAAATGTTTTCTATTAGAGAATCAATAGTAATACTAGTTAATGCTTGAAGTTTTATTTGGAGGTTACTGCAGTTGGCAATGTGAAAACCTATTGGATATGATTCTTCATACTCACCGTAGGTTTCTTTAACTATGTTTCAATGTCTACAACTTCCACCTTAAAGTCATGGAGGTGTAGACACCACTATGAGGTTGTAAGAATTGTTAAGATTGGAACAAAAATACCATTAGCCTCTATTCGATAAGCGATTGAATGGCCATTGTATTATTTACTTGACTATCTCTATGAATGTCTCTTTCTTATTTTTTCTTTTGAGAGAGAGAGAGAGACATGCACTATAACATATACGGATTCTCTCTGTTGCTGAGTTCGTTGCAGTGTTTTGTCCTAAGTGTGGCAGTTTTTTCTTGTGTTTGTAGGTAGCAGATTACGGAAGCTATAAACAAGATTATGAAGGAGAATATGGCGATATGTATTTGAGAGGAGAGTACGCAGATGGTGAAGATGGCGAAATGTCGTGGTTCAATGCCGGTGTGAGGGTTGGTGTGGGAATTGGTCTTGGTGTCTGTGTAGGTCTTGGCATTGGTGTTGGTCTTCTGGTGCGTACCTATCAATCAACCACCAGAAACTTCAGAAGAAGACTTATCTAGTTCCACTCAAATTGCCCGAAGCTTCTTCCCCTTCTCTGTCTCTCTCTAACTCCACTCTATCGCGAATCTCTTTTGACTGCAGATCTCTAAGCTATATAGTCTAATAGCTAATACTGCTGTGTAGTATAATCTTTTTCAAGTGTTATTTTTCCTCTTTGTGCCTTAAAATTTTGAAAGAAATCACATTATATTGTGTTTGTTGAGATTCAGACTGAAAGAAACAAAGCTTGTTGCTGTACATAAATGCTTTTTGAGTGTAAGAATACTTGGGTTCACTTACAAGCCCTGAAAGAGTTGCTTATAAACACAAATCCTTTTATATAATCAACGCCGCGTCTAAATCTTACAAGTTACAACCTCTCTTGTTCTCTCTCAACAAGAACTATAATAATCAGTTTTATTAATTCGAATAGGATTGTATACTGCCTTCAAAACAGGTTAAGGGTTGGTTTCGATTGGTTCAGGAGCAATCTCGGCTCCAGAAAATCCACTTTTTGCGTCCTGCTGGTTATTGCTACTACGAACCAATCCCCAGAAGTTTGCAGTTTTAACATCGTCTTGGTTCATTTGCTTGGAGAATTCTTCATGGTTATACTGCAACAAAGCTTTCCCTCCAAATTCCGTTGGGAGATTTTCCTCGTCGAAGAATGAACTCATAAGCTCTACGCTCTCGGTGTTCTTGGGGTAAACAAACTTGACCTTGGTGAATGTCTTTGCATCAACGAAGTACTTCACTATCTTTGAAACAAAACAAAAACAAAACCAAAATCAAACCTCACATCATGTTACTGCACGCGCATTATTCATTTACTGTGTACACAAACAAACACGCGCGAAAATTGTATTCATCATTCATCAACCAATATTTTGTCAAAACCATAAGATAGAAGCTGTGTTTTGTCTAACCTTCCAGAATGCCTCAAAGAGTCTTGGAGGATTATAGAGGAAAGCGACAGCTAGTCTCTCTGGGTAGTGATTCTGCAGTATATTGATCGTTTCTCTGGCAGATTTAATAGGCACACTTGTGCTCATTGTCCAGTCCGTAAAATCAATGAGCCAAGACATTTGTTCTTGATTGTCAGGTAAATTAATAATAGCATTCTCAATGAGATACACTAAATGTTTCATCTGGTTTTCCAACGATTTCGTGTTCTGCAAAAAATTTCGAAAGTGGATGCTTTATCTTTTGCCCTCGAAGTTAGCTAGCACTAAAATGATTAACTAAAGAGATGATCTTTAAAATACCTGCAAGCCGGGTCTCAGTATAAGAACCGTTCTTCCACTTCTGTCATGAAATCCAGCTTTGTAAACTTTTCCAGTCTCACCTTCACCTGAAACTTCATCCTAGTAAAAAAGCAAGTTTTTAACCGGTGAGTTTTTAGAGGAATCAAGATATCAGAGAATTTTTTAATACTTACCCATCGGATTTCCTCAGGCTTAAAAGTGGATCTCCATTTCAGCGACTCCTCAAGCATCTTCTTGGCTTTGCCAACATTCCAATTCCTAGCTTCAAGATATCTCTTCAGACACGGATCTGAACAATACAGTGAACTCCTTCCCGTGAGCTGACCGATGAGAGACTTGAGCTCTTTGATCTGGAATCATCATCAATCATTAAGATCAGCATCAATTATTTTAGCTCAAGTGAAAATCATGAAAAAGGCTGGAAATTTTTTACCTTTGCCTCTCTAAGAGCTGCTTCATTATTCTCTTGTTCGGTTTGGGAAGAAGTCTTGCGGCGAAACATGTTGAATAACACTAGAGTCCAAAATAAAAATCTACTATCCTGTGAATAGTCACGACAAAGAATAAGCCATATGGAAGCTAATAGTAAGTTCTTAACGCATGGCATCCAAAGTTGAAGAAGTCAGGAGGGAAAAACAATACATCAGACAAGTCACAGAAATACAACACTATACCAAAAGAAAAAAAAAAGAAGGTTCATTTCATTAATGTGAAGTAGAGACACAGATCAAGCATGACTCAGCTACCTACTACCACGCAAAACCCTTTAGAAATTCTTAAGAATCCAGCATGAGTTTTCAGTTTCCTCTTCACTCCCTTAAGGAAATTGAGTCTTGTAAGCAAACGGATCGGTTAACAAGAATCAACCAGCGATATAATAAAGAAAGGGAGAACATTTATGTTCAATCTCTAAAGGTGTTTGGAACCACAACGGACTTTTCGATGAAACTCACTTACTACCAAACCTGCATAACTTTTCTATCTGTGAGAGAATCAATTCAAGAAAAAAAGAACTAATGGAAAATAAAAATTCAACAAGAGCATGAGAGCATGAACAAAAAGTACAATCTAAAACCTGAGATATATCTATCAGAATGTCACAGAATGTCACAAATACCGCCAAAGATCGGAACTTTAGAGAGAAAGTTAGAGAAAGGAACGTACCCAGTTAAACCCCGAAGGAGCAGCAGCAAAGGAATGGAGATGGTTTGAGAGAAAGAGAGATTTTTTTATAGAGTGAAAGAAGGAAGGGAAGGTCGTCGTGAGTCAGAGAAGCTGAAGAAGAAACTGAAGAGAGGAGGAGCGAGAAAAGTAAACGTAGTTTTCTCCAAATGCTTTTTTACGGAACATTTGGACAGAAATAAATCTAAAATATCTCCGGCACGTGTGATCACGTATTCGTCTTGTAATAAGAAGAAAAGTTGTGGCAAATCAAATTGCAGCGTTTGTGGAAGTTTCAAACAATTACCACCGTGTCAACTACGCAGACCAAAGAAATGATAGTTGGAAATGAACTTACCGAACCCATCAAAGACTAACTCTTTATATAAACTAAAACAATTTTTTTTTCAAAAGTCATAATAACTAATAAGCACCTTTTTATAATAAGATTTTTATCAAATTTATTTTTTATAGTTACAGTATCATATATGTGCAATTGTGCATGGTCCCGATGCGCATACAGATAGTCCGTTTGAGGACCCGCACAATCCGTTTATGGTTTTCTATCTTTTGTTATTCATTGCCATGAAGACAGTAACAATTAACAAATTTGTTATCACATACACATCCGACCTTTTTTTCACATTCCAATGAAGTTGTAAAATAAACCATGTCCCCAAGACCAATCTCAAGCAACAACACCTACAACACCAAAGATTCCCAACACATCCCAAAGTCGAAGAAGAAGAGTCCTTGCACAGTTGAAGAGACTAGTTCGCAAATCCTGACATCTCGCTCGCAAAAGGTCTCAAGACTGGTTCAAATTCAGAAATGACTAGCTAGGAAATCCTCACATCTTCCGTCCAAATTATTTTTTGAATTATAGTTTATAGCAATAGAACGAAATTTCTCAATTTATTCACATAATATCTTAGGTCAAAATGAGGTTTGCACTTAAAGACGACATTCACATTCTTTAAGAAAACGGATTCAACAAAGTTTATTGGAAATAATCGATAGGAAGCTACGAAGATTGAACACTCTCACATCAATATGACTACGCAAACTTCATCATCGCACAATCCAATATAAAATCACATATACAGGAGGTGAATACTCAGACAAGCTACTAATTGTAACGATGACACAGTCTACAGTCTACACAAACATCAACTCTGCTAAACATCTCATATCATTGATTGATCCATTTAAAAATCGAAACATTATTTTAATTTCCAAAATAACTTTTCAGGCAGACAAATAACTAAGTGAAGATTATATCGTAATAAAGTTATATATCAATCTTTCAAATAAAATTCTAATAAAACCAAACCTGATGATGGTCTTAACGACAAAGACTCGACAAAAGTAAATAGCTTTTCTCTTTCTTCATAAAGAAAATCGAATCAGAAACAAGAGAATGTTCATCAACGCTGTTGGGAGAAAAGAGATCGGCTAATGATTCCAGTGGCTTCCAAGTAACGATCAACGCATCTAGAGACGCAGCTACTTTCACTACCGCTAAGGCTTGATCCAGGTTTAGGTATGCATTTATCGAAACACTTTGTTCTCAGTGTCTCGACGAGCTCTTCCATGTAAGCTTTAGCGAGCTGTGTCTGCACCTGTTCCATCAGTGCTTCCGGTGATTGACCACCCATTGACGGCGACGAAGATGAGTAGTCCATCTTAATTCCCACTGAATTCGAAAAGATACAACAGAATTGAGCAAAGGACAATCAATCGATAATTATTAAGACAAAATGAGACGACGAGTTCGAGATACCAGAAGTGATTGAGAGCGACCAAGACAAGAAGAGTACGGTTCGATAGTATATAGATCGGCTTTGTGTTCTTGTAAGATTTGTCAAGACTATTTATACAGCCGATAACATGTTTTTTTCCCCTTTTCTCTTCTTTTCGGTATTTAGGGTTTCGCTTTTAAACGGACTTACGAATATTTATTTTAGTGGGCCGGACAGTAGTGGATTAGGCCTATTTTGGTATGGTCCATTTCGATAATAATATAAACATGACGAAATTTTCACTAGCATATTACTGACTCAATTGAATAAACAATTTGGGATCATGAGTTATTTAGTCTTAACATTTACAACCAAATTTCAAATTCATCTTATGCTCACCATGTCACCGGGCCAAGCAACTCGTGAAAATTATAGCAATAGATGTTTTTAGAGAAATTTCTCAAAACATGGAGCAAAAAATAAAAATATTATCAAAATCTGAATAAATGGAATTTACTTTAGACAATGTTGAGGTATCGACCTCTCTAACCCAACTTGGGACACTATACTCGATCGAATCAACAAATCATATACTCTAATGCCTTTTTTCCGCTCAACACTCTGGAACACGATTTGGCTCTCTCTATGCTCGCTTGAATTGTCTCTTATCCGACTCAATCAAAAACAACTTGTTAAAGAAAAAGAAAACAAAGTAGAAACCTCAAAATCCAGGCAAAAATGAGAGGTCAGCGATTCCTTTGGGAAGATTGGCAATGTTGTTGAGAAGAGCGAGTCTGTTCTTCCTCACTCTTTCTTCCTCCTGCAACAAGTAAAATTCAACTTCACTCTCCAATAAGCTCTCTAACTAAATCCTCAAGGACAGTGAACAAAATTTTCAACTTACCACCATCACGAACACATTGTTGAAGAAATCCTCGAGGGGATCCAGCAACTGAGTGGATATCTCAGTGAACTCCTCGATTTCTATGCCTGAAATTTTTTGGAAGCAGTGAGAGAAATTTGTTTGTTTGTTTGTTTGCTTGCTTGAGATAATCCGATAGACAAGAAAGTTGAATTACCAGTGTGAACTCGATCTTTGATAGATGTGTAAATGCTCCACAACTCTCTCTCTTGGGAAGTCTCAAATACACCCTCATCCACCTGATTGCATCATTCAATGTTAGAAGTTGCACGTTTCACAGATACTCTTTTGCCATTTGATCAGACAGAAACCTCAAGTACCTCAACTCCAACATCAACATCTTTCCCACGGACAATGCGTGTGGGACGAGAATATGCTTCCACTATCTTCGGAAAGATCTCACCTTTGCTTAGCTTTTCCATCTGCAAGGAATCAGCAAAACCCCCAGCTACGTTAGCATCTTATGAGTAAAACCACACTACGTTTCGAGTCTAAGAACTGCGTCGCAAACGACGGAACAACATTCCAAATAGAATATAAACAAGTCTCAGCTTTAGCAAACCAATAGATTTGAGGAAAAGGTAAACCAATCCTAGTAAAGCCATCGTGCTACTGAAGGGACCCATTGACTTTAGCCCATAAACCAATCCCAACTTTTGCATACAACAAAAAAGAAAACACGACCTTCCTGACCAGTACCAATACCTCCAGTCGGGTTTCTACTAGGCTCTAATATTACGTAGTAGAGGCTTAATCCAACCGCGAGATTTAATTCCCACATGCTTTTTCACTATCATCTAGTCCCATATCTAGTCACTATTGGATCATATCTGAATTCACTTACCTTGTATGCAGTTCGTGCTGCCAGACAAGGATCGTTTCCACGCTCTGCTAGGACAGACCTAACTACTTCAGGGCTTACTCTGTTGTCAACCTGTATAAAGGATCGAAAATTGTTTCAAGAACGGGACACTAACGTCCTTTAGTTTAAAGAGCCAGGGAATTGTGTCTAATGGAATTAGATAGCAAAAATGTAAGCATCACGGAATGGACAAACCAGAAGCTGTTCCAGTCTTCGAGTAACAAATTGATACACCTAAAAAAGATAGAACAGTCAATAATATCAAGAACAGTTTCAGATGATGGCTTAATACGTGTAAATGGAAAAACAATATTTGACGCAACTCAATGGAAGAAAACTTGATTCTCACATCGTCTAACGTGTTTGCCTCGACCTTCATCGGTTGTACACTGGCTGCAAGTTCTAGAGCATGTTTGAAATTGACATTTTTATTCTTCTCGACCAAAATCTGAACCTGTGACATAATTGTTTTTACTTAGGATCCATAACCTGCGCATGCAACCATAAAATGAAAAATCATAATTGATTTTTTAGATCAGAATATCTAAAAACTTACTAAGCCGTAAGATATTCTTCTAAGACCAAATGGGTCATTAGTTGAACTGGGCTGGCAACCCGCAGCAAATAAACCAACAAGGCTATCCAATCTAGGATCAAAGAAACAAGCACATGCGTTAGTATATAGGACCAGGAATATCATATCAGAAGTATATGCAATTTAACTCTCCGCCAATACTCCAACTAGGCGTGTTCACAGAATAAACCCTTTGGCATAGAAAAAATTGGGAGAAACACAAAAAGTTATATCTTTCAAATTACCTATCACCTATTGCCAAAACCATTCCTGCATCTGTTTTTGGGATGTCATCTCCAGAAAATCTAGGAAGTGCAATCTCCAGCAAAGCTTCAGCAATCTGCATGCCAGCGGAAACAATTGTTGTACAATATTAGAGCACATGCTAATAGATATACACCTTAGTAGCCAAAGACTATCAATTAAATCCATTACCTGCTCTGGATAATTTTCTCTGAGAGCATAATGACGAGCCATTATTCCTGATAGCGAAGTAAATTCTGTAACTACCGAAGTTGCAAGGTCTGACAGAGCAAGTGAGGCAGCCTCCTCCACAACCGGAAATAGATCTTCATCAATTTCGAGGGCTAAACAAAGTTTAGTTACCATCTTTTCTAGACGCTTCATTTTATCCAGCATCGTCCCCAGTTTTTCCTATGGATTCAGATAAACATGGATGAAACCCTTGTATTGTATGTGCCACTAAATTCAATATTATAAGGTTTGTTTAAATTACTTGTACAGTTCTAGTAATAGAGAACTAGGGCCATCTAGTAATGTATAATTCTATCTGGTATTCTTGTCAAAGACAAGTTACCGAAGGAAAAACTTACGTGGAAAAGAATTCCCTTTAGCTGATCTCGAAATTCAGAAAACTTTTTCCTTGTGTCCACCCCATAGAAGAACTTCGCATCTTCATAGCGTGCCCTGCAAAAGCCAAACGTAACCATTGGGTGTTTTTAATATGGCCTAATCCATCTGTCAATGGAGTAAGATTTTAAATCACGTAATAAACATCTCAACCTGAGAACTGCTTCATTTCCTTTCTTCACCACAGCCTCATTTATTGCACCGTTGGCAACCTAAACAGGATTAATCTGATTCGTCAGCTATTAACTTGTTTTTGTGCGATTAAAAATGAAAAAAGAAGCATGAACAGAAGACAATGCAAGGCTAGAGTGTCGTACAGCAATAAAGTAAGGCAATAGCTTTCCATTCTCATCAACAATGGAAAAATACTTCTGGTGCTTCTGCATAACCTATAGGGTTACACCACAATAGGGCCATGAATTAGTAAGCATGCTTGCTGACAGAGCACAAGAAACTTAACAGATATTTTAAGCAGGTTACATGGTATTAAACAAATCTTAATTTTTAAGGAGCTTACGATCGTTAATAGCTCTTCTGGTAGTTCTAAAAATGATTCCTTGAACTTTCCAATCAATGGCACAGGCGCTTCAACGAGATTTGCAACCTGGAGAACACCATGAGTTAATTTAAATTCTTGGGATAAAGATGTAAAGATAATTTTTTGGAGCCATTTGTAAAGCATATCACTGTCAACGCCATAAGTTACCTCATTAAGTAAGTTATGCTGGACAACAACGCGCCCATTAACACTTTTTGCTAGTGCATTTGACTTCTCAAGAATAATTTTCTTCCTTTCCTGTAAATTATGTTAACCAATGTAATGACTACATATAACTAGAAATCTAAAAAGAAAGAAACTTGACACCCTGCTGAAAGGTAAAAAAAAATATAGAAACGATGGGTAAAGAAGAATGTATGAAGGGCATGCCTCAATCTCAATATTGATTCCAGCATTCCTCATAGTATCTTCATAGGACTCTGCAGTGTGTACCTGCCAATATTAAGAAGCTCATAAATTAAACCTCCAAAGCATGAAATCCAAATATCCCTACAGACATCAGTGCAAGGTAAATTCTTACCGACAGTGTTGCTGAAGCAGTATTCCGAAGTCCACAAGATACATTTCCACTGCAATTTGAAAATGAAACAGATATATCAAATTAATATTTTATTTACATAAAAAGTATTGTCTTTCTGATATCCCTAACAAATGCCAGAGTAAGATGAAGATATGCAAAATATTTGAATACGATGCATAGAGAGTCGATTGCAGCCAAGTAAACATACCTTGTGTTGCCAGCAAAGCAGAATGGTACAACTAGATCTCCATGTAAGGCCATAACCCAGCGAACTGGTCTGCTAAACAATACCTGCTTATCACAGCCCACGATAAATAGCAGTAACTTACACAGCTTGGTTTACTATTGAACATGGGCTACAGGAACTAATATAAAGTATACAGATACGTACTGACGAATTCCAGCGCATTGACTTCGGGAACGATATTTTAGCCAGTGTGTCAGGTAATTCTTCTGAAAGAACCTACAATAGACAAGATCCCAACAAAAATTTATGCTTAGCAAATAATTGTTCTTTTCATTCGAGGAAAACCTCAAATGCCAATATAGCAAAGTAGAGGATTTAGAACGCTAAAAACACGAGGTACACCATATGAAAAGCAAGAGGAAAATGTGAACACCCGCAATTTGCTAAACTACTATATAAAATGTCTGTCGTAGATTCTCTGTCATGAAAGATGAAATTAATAATTTGTAAGCATAACAAGATGAATCAGGGAAAAATAACCTCCAAAGCAAGTCGAGCTGGCTCTGTGACTCGTGCATGAACATATTCTGTCTTCCCTGAAAATAAAGACAAAAAGATATAAAAAAATGTAAGGAACTAAACAAAGAAAGCAGAACAGTGACCTAAGAAACAAAGAACAGGGAAGCAGTCAGAAGTTGATACAGGGAATTTGCTAATGTAGATGCACCCACCAGCAACCTTTCTGTACAATTTTTCCAATGGAACGCCATATCTACGGCAAAAACCATCTGCAGCCTGGCAGGGAAGAACACCGAGAAATTTATATCTACATATCTTTAGGCAGTCACTAAAAAGGAAAAATAACAAGCATAGTACAAAACCTAGGGGCCAACGGATAAATGACCCATATGCTTTTTTCTTAAATTCCACTACAGTCTACCAAAGTACTTTCAATAGATCATTAAATATCTAGAAGTGCCTGAGGAGCTGAAAGGACCAAAGGGCAACAACAAACCTTTGTAGGATTTCCTTGATCATCAAACGCTTTAGAAGCAGGGGGTCCTCGAACTTCAACCTCCTCTTCCAGCTGCTTCGAGGACATAGCATCAACTAAAACCTGAAAAAGGGGCCTTCACTTTAAATTGCTTTAAGAAGAAATATAGATTCCAAAAAGGTAAAAAGCTTCAAGAGTTTTATTGATTCAACTCAATACCCAAAAACTTCAGAAGGTTCCTTCAATTTTACATCCTCAGATAAAATGCTAGGTTTAGATAAGCATCATAAGCCAAAAAATGAAAAGTGACAACAATGCGAGAGAATAAACAGGAAGATTATGTGTCAACCAATCCTTTATCCGTAAGATTGGATTCATGTTGTTATAGAGTTGACATACTAAAAAAAATGTAAAAGTGCAAAGTTCTCGTTAATTACCACTAGTCTGCGAGGTGTGCCAAATGCCTTTACAACGCCGTGCCGCAATCTTTGGGTCTCTAGTAATTGTACCACTAAAACCCTGAGCTGCAATATTAACAAGAACTGTTACTTGACGTCCAATCTATCAAGAAGGGCAGGAAAAAATCATCTAGGGAGTTCGAGATGTAAAACTGTTGCAGCATGAGCGGCCCACAAAAGTGTCCATGAGTGAGTGAGTGTTAGAAAGAGAAATTTCAAATTTCTCCAAATGAAATAAAATTTTACTTGTTCGCTAGCATTGATAACATCTTGAGGTGGCAGCTCTTCAGTCCCTATCTCAATGACAAACGATCTTGGATCCTCAGGAACCTGTGAAGATTAAAAACCACATAAACAACAACAAAAAGGACACCATATCTTATTTGACAGCTTTTCAAAAATGTTTTTACAAACCATAACAGCCAGCTTTCTAGTTTTTAATGGACCATATAAGTATGTAATGCTCTAGATATTAGAGCCACCAAAATATTCCCATAAGCTTTGGTACTTCCTTTTTGGAAGGAGTTAAAGATACGGATGTTCAAGCCTTGAAAAGAAAATAATCAGCCACAAAGCTCCGATTGTAAACTCTCAAATAAGAAAACAGGCCAACCTTATCAACCACGTTTTCGAGTGCAGCTCCGTGATGAATGGGAGGAATATATTCGGAGGCAACACCAAGAGGATGTCCAAGAGATTCGCGTGTCTTTAACCACAGTTGGGCACATTGGCGAGCCAAGCTACTCTTTCAAAGAGGTTGCACAAATAAATAAATAAAAAAGCACATTATGTATATGTATATATATAAGATACGTTTAAAACATCTCCTTTCCGGTCAATCAAGTTTGTTGGTTTGTTTAATAATGCACTCTCAGAAATCTGAAATGTTACCTGCGCATTCGACCAAAATAACGAGCACGTTCAGTTACACCAATGAAACCTCTAGCATCCAAGATGTTAAAAGCGTGAGACGTCTTCAGTAGCTGGTCATACCTAGCATGCCCCCAAGCAATTTTGTTAAATTCAAGAGGCAGTGGTTAAATATGGAGAAGCCAGTGGACGACCATAAGCATGTGATAAACATACGCAGGGATTGGAAGGCCTAAGGCAAGCAAGGAACGTGCTTCTTCGTCAAAATAATCGAAATGCTTTTGAAGACGATCCACGGTAGCATGCTCTAAATAATATGAGCTCATTTCCTTCCTGCAAAACTCACCCAAATATCAGTCTGTAAACAGGATTAACACAGAATAATGTTGATACTCTATGATGATATATCCACAAGCCAATTACTCGTTTTCCAAGAAAAGTTCCCCGTAAGTGATTCCATCAGCATATAAGATCTTTTTGAAATGGTCAACTTCCTGTTAGTTAAAACGAAAGGCTACCTTAAGGAAAAGTGTGTACGTCAACAATAAGGGAATGAAGTAATGAAGGAGTACAAGACTGACCTGAAGCAACATGAGGATGCGCTCAAGCCCGTAAGTTATTTCAACAGATACTGGAGACAGTTGAAGACTTCCAGCCTAGAAAGAAACAAAGTTGAGAATAGTCGTTTTCGAACAACTTTAATAGAAAATATACAATAAAAAAAAAACCTTTGCCCAAAAAAAACAAAAATAAAACGCAGACCACGATTTACATTTGATTCTATAAATGTTTACATAAGATGAAAATTACCTGTTGAAAGTAAGTAAATTGAGTGATTTCCATACCATCCATCCAAATCTCCCATCCCAAACCCCAAGCACCAAGCACCTGTAAGTCATTCAGATAAACAGTCACTGACACGCTGAAGCTCTCTCTAACAAATATAGTGAGACACCAAAAGAGATGGAAAAATCCCATTTTATGAATTTGACACATTACCGGGCTCTCCCAATTGTCTTCAACAAACCGTATATCGTGTTGACTCACATCAATACCTACAAAGCCCACATAAGAAATAGTAAGCAGAAAGATTATCTAGATGAGAGCGGTTTTGATGCACCATAACGATGACCTTCTTATACTCAAGTCAAAGTATCCATACAATCACTAAGGGACATTTCAAAATTAATGTTTTAACTTGAGTTTTGTACCTAAAGCAGAAAGACTGTTGATAAAGAGGTCCTGGGAGTTTCCTGGATCAGGTTTTAGTATGACCTGAAACTGAGTGTGCCTTTGAAGCCGATTGGGATTCTCTCCGTAGCGACTGTCGTCAGGACGTATGCTTGGCTCCACATAAGCAACATTCCAGGGTTCAGGTCCAAGAACCCTCAAAAACGTTGAAGGATTCATGGTGCCAGCTCCAACCTTCATAAACCACGAAGCGGGAGTCAAAGAGGTATGAGAATAGAAGAAGTCAGCAAGAGAGGAGAGAAGAATAGTGCAATGGTGATACAAACCTCGGTGTTGCTAGGTTGCATAACAGCGCATCCAACTGAAGCCCAATATTCCTAAAATTCGAGAATTTTCAAAAATTTAAGTTCGTCGGGAATTTGAAGGAGTGTGATTAAGGAATAGAAGGAGAGTCAACCTGGAGGCGTTGAATTGCTTGTTGGAATGTAGGAACAGAGACGGCCCGGCCATTATCATCGGGCTTACGATAGGAAGAGTGATGATGGACATCGGAGGAAACTGCGGAAACGGCGGTGCGGTGGAATCGGCGGCAAGTGGTTGGAGGTAGGTAACGAGGGAGGAGTAAGAAGCGAGGAGAGGCGTGTGGACGAAGGAAGGAGACTATGAGAGGGAAAGAAATAGAGAGGATGGCCATGATTCACGAACGAGGAGAACAAGACACAAGAGGGGTTATCCGAATGCCACTGATTTGAGGTTTTTCATTTTTTTTACAATTTTACACACAGACTGACTTAAGAAGACTGCAGAGAGATTAGAGAGAGACCTCGACATCACACGATTTAATTTCGATTAAGTTATTACAAAACATATTCGCTTTGTGTTGGTCTGGTTTGCTTTTGATAAGAACTAATTTGGTTATTCGGTCAGGTTTAGACCGAATTTTGATTTTAAAGAAAACTTCGGTTCGGAATCTCGGTTGTAGTTTGGTTCTTCAGTCATTTTGTAGTAATCGATTTGGATATTTTCGAATTGATGAGGACGTAGAAACAAGTTTAACCGATGATGAAGAGAGTATCCAATTAGAATTCCAATCGTGAGGCAGACACCAAAAACTTACAAGTTCAACAAATCAATTGAGAATTTGATAACGTTAATGGAACATGAAGAACTCAGACATAGAAGAGGACAGTATCAAGAGAAAGCATAGCAACATCACACCACTCGTAAATTATCACCACCGGGAGAGAGAAGAAACTTCCATCACTTGAAGGTAAAACATACGGGGAAGCATTGATCACCAATCTTGCCGAGAAGACACCAGCTGAAGCCCAATACCATTTGAAGCTGAAGACATGAAAACAACTACGCAGACTGATCACTTCCTCCAGAAGAAATAACCACCACCATACTTACCGGTCGAAAAAGAATACGATGAAGTAACTTTATCCGCCATTACCACTAACATATTAAAGAGCTCCATTCTACGTAGATAGTTTCAATTCTTTCTCATCTGAGATTATATGTAAAATAAGCCAAAGTCCTGAGGTTCATGAGTTTACAGGAGTTACACTAAAAATGTTCTTTTAGCATTGTATGAGCTACACAGGAGTTAGACTAAAAACGTTTTTTTAAATTGTATTTTGGAATTTGGAGGCAACTCAAGCCATATTTTGATTATCAATCGAAAAAACCAATTAACTCAGTTCAATATATAATTCCAAAGAGAATGGAAATATGGTCACAGAAGTACGGAAACAAGATAATAAACGTTTAGTATGGCAACCCTTCGAGATTGAACGAAAGAGCTGAGACTAGAATTATACTATAGTTTTCATATCATTGATTTTTAGATAGTATGCGAGAAAAATTGGAACTGACATTTTATATAAAAAGGATTAGCAATCTTAAAATTCAGATGGTTAAGCCGGTGATGATTGCAATTTCTGCACGAGACACCAATTTACACTTTCAATTATGATCAGAAGGGGCAAATTGCAGAACAAACAAAGCCGCAAAATAAGTAGTCCGAGGATAAGTTCGGAATTAACATTCAATAACGAATATGCAACAAATGAGTCGTTTATTTGATAAATGTTCAATGTACATATTTGATGACGAATACACACCATAGCACATTACTTAGTTAACGCAGATATTAGGTAGATCATTTTTTGTCAAAGGGACAAAAAAAAACACAATTTTATAATTTCCTATCATCCTTCACAAGATAAGACTAAATATAAAATTCAGTGTTCAACTGTTATAAATTACTGGAATTGTTATGAATGAAAACTGCAACTAATTAAAAAATCAGTTTGGAAGCAAAAACATTAGAGATAGAAGCTCAGAATATTTGCACCAGTCATATCAACGATTAAAAATAATCTCATATGTCCAGACATAAATAGAAGCAAATTCATCATCGCAAAATACTCCAAACATAAAATTGTAAGATAAAATCAAAAAACAAAAGACAAAACTCAGAGAAACTACTAATGTAGCGATGGCAGACAATCTACATGGCATCAATTCAGACCGCCCGTCTGCTAGTATCTCATCATAGTTCGGTCTATTAAAAGAAACACAAAACCATTAAAAATCGTATTAAAAACATAATCGATAAGGCATGGCATCAGATAATAAGCGGAGATTGTTTGTCAACACTATAATTCTGTGTTTTAAGCATAAATTAATCAATTCGTCATTTGCCATCTAAATAACGCCCAAACAAAACAAAAAAATCTAAAAGAGAAAACTAAGTTTCGGTCGATTCATTTGACGCCAAAGCAGTAGAAATAAGCAATGGGTTGGTAAGATAACCGTTTCGATCTCTGCACCCATTTTAACTCCTCTACCATTCTTTCGATTTTACTCTTGGTTAGAGAAGTGGGTAAACGAATGCATTTAGATAACACTATAACCGATAATAAAAACAAACTCCAACAAGAATACATATCTAACTAACCTAAACGAGAACCAATATTGCTAACAGTAAAAAAAAACGATAAACCCAAACGCGATTCCAGGTGAGGAAGAAAACTGCGTTGTTATTAGATGAATCTGTTAAGAATTGGGATTTATCGATATTTATATAGCGGAGATGTTTCTGTTTCTCGCAATCTAGGGTTTCGCTTTTAACCGACTTACGGGCCATTTTAATGGGCTGAATGTTAAAATAGTTCGGCCCGTTATAATATAGTGATACCCTCCTGGTGTAAACAAATCAAAAACATGAAGAAGATTAAAAAGTAATTTTTTCTTACAATTTACGATCTTCATTTACACCGTCTCAGTCACCCACTGAAAATTACGTATACCAAATTTCAATTTCAATCTCATGCTTTTTTTTCTTTTCTTTACGAAACCTACATAATTTTCAAAAACAAACGCATATCTAACATGAAAAGAGGGAAAGAGGATTCTAATACGGTCTGAACTGAACCGGACCTACTGATCATTGTTCATATCCGACGGTGGCAAGAAGCTCTCCAAACACAAACCACAGATATTAAAATCGACTTCCTCGATCCGCCATTTCTCCTCGATTCGTCTCCGGTGGTTAACAGCTCCGCCGTAGCGATAAAGTGTGGTCAACGTTCGACCACCGTGAGCTATGTTGACCGAGTCAACGTAGTTGTAGTCGTCTATAATTGACTCCATGCTTGTCTCCCAGAATACGCCGTCGCTTTTGCCTCTCACGGATTTGACTCTCACGAGCTTTGTGTCTCCGAACTTCACGAGAAGTCCCGTCCGTTGGCTGAAGTAACCCCACACCGTGTGGTGGATCACCTCCGTGTTCGGAGAACATTGCGCCTTGAGAATATCTGCCGGCGTCTCTAGCTTTAAGACGAAACAGTCTTCGCCGTTAACGCTTTGTTCGCCGATACAAACGGCGTCTAAAAACAGACTAGCTGTGCACCTCGGGTCAAGTCCCTGCCACGTCATTTTTAACAGAGGTCAAACTACATGTGCAAACTTTATGATTTATGACTATGGTTTGATGTTTTAATGATTTGCGTGACTGTTTGGTTTAGTTCTAGTTTAGTTTTTCTTCAGTTGTTTAATTAATTACACTTCACATATATGCATGCTGCATGCATGTTCGAACGCGACAATATTAATAAAACGAATAGACTACATGATGCATTTTTATATTTGACTGGTTAATCGTTATAATTTGGTATTAAAGACAACGTTAATCCGGTACGATGGTTAAAATTTGGATGGGTACCTGAAAAAAGCGGCGGAGAGGACGTGGAGGGCCCCGGTGAGCCTGAGAAGGTTGGGTAGATGATTGGTTCCAAGCCACTTTGCCGTCGCTACCGGCGCTAATCTTGAAACCGGAAACCACCAGCTCCAAGAACCAAAGGTTTGGATTCTTCTGCCATAAAACAAAACCTCCGACTTCGAAATTGCCTTTCCCCAGCCGCACCGGTGTGGTCGTCGTCCCTTCGTCCTCTCCAGCAACCATCTCGGAGCCTTGCATCCTCACTTGCCCCACCGCGTACATGCTCTTCACGGCGTTCAAAGCGGCTGGACCTCCACACGCAGCTACGTACTGCTGCACTATGTACTTAGCCGTCGACGCCTCCTTCAAATACACAATTATTATCAACATCAATTCCACATATGTACTAGTTTTCCTTCATTCTTAATTAGAGAAGAAAATGTGTGTTTATAATGTAAGGTGATTAATTAGTTTGACCAATTATTGTATCATTTTTATACAATAAATCCTACTCCCATGATGAATCATGGAACACTGGAGTTCGTCTTGTCATTTGAAACATTTACTAGTAGCCAACCATGGTTAAAATCTTAATTCGAATTAAATTTTGATTGGACCTAATCACATATACTCTCGTTCAAAAAAGTCTCCAACCACAATGAATCCTGTGTTTTGCCTAATTTGCTTACATCTGTAGACATGTGCATATCCCTTTAATTTTAAATTGTCTAATCATATGATTTTCATATCGATGATTCAAACGAAAACTAAACACAAAAGCTTTGAAGAATTCCAAACCTCAAAAAATTATCAAGACGAACAAATCTTAAAAAATCAGGAAACCAGAAATTAAAACACATATATATACGTAATCTGGATTGGCAGAATAAGTGATGTATACGTACGATGGAAGTGTCATTGATGGGTCGTGAGAGACAGAACTCAAGAGGGACATGGAAAGGAATAAGAGGACTTCCCACGATCTTCAACAAGGCCACAAACTCGTTGTCTGATTTCGAATGCAAATGCATATTGACATTACTCATCGATGACGAAGACGCCGGCGTTCTGATATCAGCCGCAACTGCGGTCACCACGGCGTGCGCCTTCATAAGAGCGTGCATATTCCTCCACCGCCCCGTAGCGTTGCTTCCCATCTTCGTAAACATTTCTTCCGGAACCGGGACCTCTAATACCGTCTCTAACCCGTCTTCTCTATCTAAATTCGGACAAAGCTTCCTCATTTTCATCTATTGGTTTCAATTTTTTTAGTTTTTTTTTATTTTTGTTGTTTTCAGAATGATCCGAGAGAAAGAGGGGATTAGCTAGGGTTTCCTCTTTCTCCGAATTTTTATTACGGGTAGAGAGAAAGGTAGATTTTAGAGGATCATGAGGATTAACTTCGGAAAAAAACTATTTTCTAGATTTTGTTCTTGTCATTTTTTGTTGGCCGGCTTTTATATATAACTAAGGTGCTCCTTGCTCGTAGCTATCGTGAGAACACGATTTCAGGAGAATCCATCCAATCTCTATCTGCGTGTATTTGTATACATACACATCATAACATTAACGGATGTGACATATGCACGGATTTATGCTTTTGTGTCTGTATTTGAACGTTGACAATACATGAATACTAATCACATACGAATGCGTGTATATGCGGATACACAATATGGTCGTGTGCTTCGTCAATACGTGGAAGAATAATACTAGTTGAGGAATAAAATCTAATATATACAATCATATAAGTGGTTAGGCAGGAGACCAATGTTGATCGAATCTCTTTGTTTTATACGCAATTAAATCTAGCTAGTTGTATATATATTTTTTTTTGACAACTCTAGTTGTTATTCTAAATCATTAATTTCTCATGTAAAAACGGATTATTAATTGTAACTAATGTTCACGCAATGGTTTAATCGCGGGAGCAGCATTGCGTAATCAGCAGCATTTTGTTTGTATAGAGAATTTAGTCTGCTTCGTACATTATATTATCGAGTACATATTTTCTTTGCAAAAACAACAGTAATTTTTTTCTAAAAAATTGAAATTCATAATTTTTGTGTAAGTTTTATGCCGAATAATCAACCTTGAGATGAAAAAGCTCTAAATTAATTGATTTTTAATATTGTTGTTTCATTTTTAAAAATAATAGAATTTGCTAGGAGAATTCTTACCAGGAGCGAAAGCTTTTTGTTTTCAAACGGAAAATAAAGGCGCCAAAATCCAAACTTTTGGCGGCAAAATCCTCAAGCGATATTCCCACTTCCTCTATTCGCACAGACTATTCTTTTTCCAAACTAGCAGATCCATTTGGGCACCACCGTTTAGAATTTCCTATCACTTCAGTCGGAGATTACAATCGGAGATGGTTAGCGACGAGCAGCTTTCTCCTGTGGGAGAATCGAGTGTCCCAGTTCCGAACAGGATGCTTAGGCGATTGAAGAAGGCTACATCGATCTCCGATTTAATTCCTGGATCCGAAACCCTCGGTTCTGGAGAACCCGACGGCGAAGATTTGGGCAACCCTGGATTGCAGTCTGCGGAGGGTCTCGATGGGTTAGAGGAAGAAGATGGGATGGGAACTGATCTCGAGGGTGGGATTCACGCGAGAAAGGCTCTTGATTTTGATTCAGTGCCTGAGTTTAATCCCGCGATTGAAGAAGAAATCTCTGATTTGGAAACTAGAGATGAAATTAGGGTTTCGGAATCGAGTGTACCTGAGATTGATTCCGCATCTGAGGAATTGGGCGAGAGAGGGGAAGACGAAGTCTCCGAGATGGAAACAGGAGAGGAAATTAGTGTTTCGGAAACGAAGGAAGTTGGAAAGAAGCGAACAGTTCTCGAGACAAGTGATGAGGATGGGAAAGAGAGAAAGAGAAGCAAGAAGAATGTCGATTTTGATGAGCTGCCTATCTCTACTGCTTCCATGAACATGACTAAGAAGGTAACTCTCTAGTACCTTAGTAGTTTCCTCCTTTGCAATATTCGATTGTTTGGGTTTCAATCTTTTATTCCACAGGAAAGAAGAGAATATCTTGACCAGCTTCGTGCGGAAAACCAGAGACTCTTGCGAGGTAAGATATCTCAAACACACTTTATCAAGGAAATGAACTTTGTTTGGTATGGTGGTGATTTGTGTTTTGTTTTCATGATAGAAACCGGAGATGCTGCATTTGAACCCGTGCCTCTTGTCCGAAAGCCTATTTCGTCTGTCTTGGAGAAAATTCGACGAAGGAAAGAGGAGATTTCAAAGCAGTGAGTTTAAATATATATTCTCTAACTACTTCCACCACCATTATTTCTTTCTTAGTAACTGTGTTTGTGTGTTATCGTTTTTCCTGATGGCAGATTCCTTAGCAGGAAGAAATCCAAATCTAAGGACATATATGATGGTCCTTATGGGGACGATGGGGATGATTTTGAGGAACTTGTAACCGAAGAGAAGGGTGAAGATACGAACTTGAAATCTACAAGCAAGCAAAGCCCTCGAGGAGAGGATTGCTTGGAGGACTCTGCAGGTCCATTTGGGAACTCAAACAGTCCATCTAACAAAAATACTGAAAGTAACTCCACGCATCAGGTGAGTCAACTCATTTTAAGATCATTGCTCAAATAGGTAGCTGTTTTCTGTTTTGTTGATTTGATTTTAAATTTTGAGGTCCATGATTAAAGTTGTGTGCGATATTTGATTGTTCGCTTTACTAAGTTCAGACCTTCGGGGATATAGCTATGTATACCTGCAAAATTATTTTATTCTGTTAACCCTTGCATGCATAATAATCTCTGCAGCTCATTTCATTCCTAATTTACAAATGCTAAGTTTATTCAGTGGTTCAAAAGCTAGTTTCTAATATTAGATTATAGCTGACTCTCTCAGTTTTTTTTTGTTTGTTAGGATCCATCATTGCGTTCTCAAACGACTAACTCTGGAGAAGAACTTCTAGAGAAGACATCAACCAGAACAGCAGAAGAAGTAATGACACCACCGGTACTTGCCAGGAACCTCAAATCGAACCCGTCTCCTGCACCTGAGAAGTGAGTCTATCTTTAAATCTGGTTATATGCGGAAATATAGTCAGCTATAACATTGTATATGTTCGTTTGTCTGATATTGGAAAGCTTCACATAACACAGTCTTATCGATAGATTTTAGTTTCAGTACATGAAACGCTCGTGTTTTGTGACTTAATCATCAAAGCCGATTGTATCGTAGAGTTGCATAGTGTGTTCTTAGGCTTGCTATCTGTGCAATAACTAATTCACTTATTCACATCTGCAGTTCTGAAGAAGCCGAATACACTAAGGAAAGTTATGATCCTGAGACCCATGATTCATCTCCTGGCGACCCTGTTAGAAAATTTATTGACGAGGTTGCTGAAGAGGAAGATGACAGCGACAACGATTTACTCCGGTTCGAGGATGAGGATGAAGACGAGGATGAAGAAGATGACGATCTCAGGGATATGATTGTCAGTCAATTTAAGGAAGATCCAAGTGACAAAGATAGACGTAATGAACTACATCAGAAGTGGCTTGAGCAACAGGATGCTGCAGGGACAGAGAAACTCTTACATAAGCTAAAACGAGGTTTGCAGCAGGACGAAACATCATTGTCTGAAGGTGAAGACGACGACACTGATGATGAAGAGAGGGCTGAAGATGCTGATGAAGAAGTGACAAAACCTGCAGCCAGTGAAGATGAAGACGAAGAAAATTCGAGTCATGCAACTTCCATGCGAATGAGGATAAAGAAAATAAAGGAAATGATCCCTTTAATGTTCACAGATGAAGATGACGTTTATGTGTCATCTGACGATGAGGAAATGGAGAAGAAGCTCCTGCAACAGCGATTATACAAGAAAAAATTGGTAGGTGCTCCATATTTATCACTTGATCCATCATACCTCTATATTCTGAAGATTGAAAAACTTTTGTTTAATATTTTTGCTTGTGCTGCCTATTAATTCAATAACTTTGTTTGGCACAGGAGCAAAAAAACAAGTTTTCATCATCTACGGGGGATGAAAATTCTGAGGAGATTCTTCGCCACATCAAGAAGCCTGAGATCGGAAAGAAAGCAAAACCTGCTTGTAAGATCTTCCTAAGTTTCTCCCTTTATACGTAATCATCAACTGAGTTTTATACACATTGCTGCACAATAAGTTGGATCTGTCGCTTATCACCATTTTGTTTAAATTGTTTTCAGCTTTTAAGGATAGAGCACTCAATGGAATACATAAAAACCCCGCTGCATCCAAGGTATGTATAAGCCTTCTTCAGTTACTTTCATGTACCAGTGAAGTTCGTAGAGAGGTCACTGTTTAAGATTTTAGTTAAAAGACCAGACCATGAATCTTTTGCAGTCATCGTTCTTGGGCAAACTTACAAAGAGTTCCATATCAGAAGGACCTCGCAAGCGCGGATCAAACATTGTACGTGGCTATATATTTGAACGCGACGACAGTAACAACAGAAGCTTAAACTCGGTGCCAGAAGAACCTTCAGTTCCTGAGACGGTAAAGCTCTCTCTGTATAAAGTAAAAAGCCATAACATCCTATCAAGATTTCTGGTACACATAAATATCTTTCGTCATAACATTTGCAGATTGTTCAAGAAAAGAGCCGACCACGAAGAGCTCCAGCAAAATTCACCGCCTCACAGTCACAGGAGAAATCAACAACATCACAGGCGACGACTGCAGAGGAAGACCAGAGCTCGAGGCAACGAACAACCTTGTATGAAATTCTAAAGATGTCTTCAAAGAAAACTAGCTTCACTTCAGGCGAGACAGTGATAAATAGCAGCCACACTGAGTCTATATTTGCTGCATTCAAATTGGATAAGAGACCAGTTAAGACGAATTCACAAGTAAATTACCCTCTTTCTCTTATTGAATCTATTCTTGTGAAAGCAATTCTTAATTTTTGTTTACGAACAGTTTTTGTTTTAACGAATATTTAACAGGTAAAGAGATGAAGTTAGTTAAAACAGAGAACTTGTGGCAATGAAACTGCACGTGTGGTGAACGTGAATGGCTGGATCATGTCGCTTTGTGCTGGTGTGGCCACTACTCACAGAAGCGGTAGGACCGTGCGGGTTGGCCTTTTCTTGATCAGATTCAAGTCTCATTTCTCAAAGTACATAAATTGTTGCTGTAACTGCAGAGAGTATAGTGGGAGACTAGATCATCCATCGTAATCACTCGAACCTTTTGTTAGACAATGCGATTGGATTCAGTATCTAAATTTTTGTTTTATACTATATTCAATAATTTCCAAAAAGTATTGGTTTAAAAATCGTTCAAACTAACATCCATTAACAATAATTCAATAATTAACTCTCTTTCTTTTTTCATAGTGCAAACAGTTTGTATCACATGTTCTACTTTATTGTGAACGAATAAATATCTCAACTTGTTGCACAAAGAAAATTAATAAAATAATAATCTGAGGATAATTAACTTCTATCCCCGTATCTTCAGCTAAGCTTCGGCGTTGACTGAAGAAGACCAGAGAGTTTCGGACACAAAGATCTCAAGTTAGACAATTTTGATTTTCTTACATCAACGTTTGACTTCCAAAAGAAACTCCAGATAGATTCCGAGCGGATAAATCTTCTTGCTTCCAGATCCAAATTCCCCCTATAGATCTACATAAATGGCGGTTACTTCCTGATTTCAGGGGAAAAAGACACCCTTCTGCTTCTTTCTTTTGACCTCTTTAATGGCAGATTCTCGAAATGGCAAGTCCTTCTTCCTCTGCGTCTCCTTATTTGTCTCGTTTAGTCTACTTTTCCTTTCACCGTCTTATTCAGATACATCTCCGGCTGTAGCCACCACCGAGTCCGATCCGATTCCTCACGACAACTCAGATGCTTCTCTCGGAGTCGTGACCTGCAGCGAATCCGACAGGCAAGGTGTTGTATTGAATAGACTAGAGGAGCTTGTTAAGAATCTTACGGAAGTAGTAGCTAGATTAGACGCTAGGCTATCATCTGAAACTTCTCTCAAAAACGAGATTAGTCGTGAAGACCAAAGTAATGGGGTTAAAGAGAAAGCTAAGGCTTTTTCCGTGACAAAGTACAGTCCTTTCTGGTCAGAGAGATTCGAATTCTCATCGGCTGTCAAATTAAATTCCGACGCCACATGTATCAACGTGTTGCCGTTCAGAGATTTCGAAGGTTTGAGCAAGTACTTTGCAGTTGGGGATTCAAGTGGTAATGTGTACGTGTTCTTGAGAAATGGGGATGTTCTGGTCGAGTTTTTCACCACCTGTGATTCACCGATCACGGCAATGGTTTCTTACATGTCTGTGTATAAGAACGAGAGCTTCGTGGTGACGGGACATCAAAGCGGAGCTATCTTGTTACATAGACTCCGCGAGGGCTCGGTTGGAGAAGATTGGAATTCCGCTGTAATGGAAAATGTTGGCAAGTTTGATGGCACTGAGGACGGTTTGCAAGTGACTCTATTGGAAGTGCACCATGTGGGTCGGGTTAGGTATATATTGGCGAGTGATCTAAGCGGAAAGCTCACGGTTTTCACTGAGAACAGAACGGTTTATGGGTCTGTTACTCCTACGAGTAGACCACTCGTGTTCTTGAAGCAGAGGCTATTGTTTCTCACCGAGACTGGTGCTGGTTCATTGGATTTGAGAAGCATGAAGATCAGAGAATCCGAGTGTGAAGGTTTGAACAATTCTCTAGCCATAACTTACGTTTTCGACGCGTCGGAACGGTCTAAAGCTTACGGATTCACATCCGAAGGCGAAGTCATTCACGTATTGCTTCTTGGTGACATCATGAACTTCAAATGTAGAGTGAGATCGAAGAAGATGTATCAAATGGAGGAGCCTGTAGCGTTACAAGCCATCAAAGGCTATCTTCTTGTAGTCAGCCAAGAGAAAGTCTTTGTATACAATGTATCGACTCAACATTACGTTCGGACAACAGGTCCACGGCTTCTTTTCCCTGCTGCGTTAGAAGACATCAGGTCAACGTTCTTGAGCCATAGAGAATCATCTAAAACCAATCACCGGAAGCTAGAAAAGATAACTCCTTTGATAGCAAGCGACCGCGAAAAGCTTCTTGTGATGGGTTTAGGTGACGGATACGTAGCTACATACAAATCGAAGCTTCAGATATCCAAAGGAGAATTCAACACAATGCTTTGGAGCAGTCCTGTCTTCTTCTTCATAGTGTTTTTATTCGGCGCTTGGCATTTCTTCGCCAAGAAGAAAGAATCTCTCACAGCTTGGGGACCCGACGATCCTTTCGCCTCCACGACAACAGTACCTTCTTCTTCCACTAACGTAAATAGTTCTGCAACAGAACGTTCTTACTCTGAGTCATCTAGGAGAAACGATGATCTCATGGATCTTCGAAGAAGATACGTTTCACCGTCTCGCTACCCTCCTGGAGCAGCAGCAGGTACTTACCGGTCAGTTGCCTCAAACGACCCGACCTCGAGAGCTCCGGTTGATACTACAAACTACAGAACAACCGCCCAGGACATGAAGTACCGTGGAGGGTCAGGGCTTGATTCAGGTGGGTTTGGTAATAGAAGAGAGAGCTTGTTTGGTAATAACAAAGCTTTAGACGACGAAAGTTAAGGCCTTTTTTTCCATGCTCCGGTATGTCTTGTTTTGGTTGGTCATGCTTCCTTTTTTTGTTACCGGCCAACGGTTTAAATTTTTGTATTTTGTAACACTTCAGCGAAAAAAATAAAATTTTTACCGGTAGCTAGCTTTGTCTCTCCGGGCACATCTTGTTTAGTCAACTCTTCTCGATTTGTCTTGTGGCAATCTCATGATCAGATATATTTAATTCAATATTATAATTTCAAGATCCAATAAATGTAACGTGAAGCAGAGAGAGACAGAGACTTAAAGGATAGTAGTAAGTCACAACATGGCAGTGTCCTTCATCTTGGGTTATCTTTTCTTCTTCTTTCTTCTGGTCAGATTCGTTTACAGTAACCTATGGGTCCCTTGGAGAATCCAATCTCACTTCAAGAAGCTGCGTTTGACGGGTCCTCGCTATCGGATATTCTCCGGGAACTCTGCGGAAGTGAGCAGATTAACAGCAGAGGCGAAATCGAAGCCCATCCCTTCCGGTGACAATCCTCATGAGTTCGTCCACCGTGTGGCGCCTCACTACCACAAGTGGTCACGTGACTACGGAAAGACGTTCCTCTACTGGTTCGGGTCGCAACCTGTAGTTGCCACGTCGGATCCTAGACTAATACGGGAAGCTCTGACGACTAGCGGGTCGTTTGATCGAATCGTGCATAACCCTTCGGCTAAGCTGCTATATGCTGAGGGTCTTCCTGGTCTTCGAGGTGATCAATGGGCTTGCCATAGAAGAATCGCCGTTCAAGCTTTCACCATGGACAAAGTCAAGGTACACATTTACTTTGGCAATGGAAGCTTGAAAGTTGCTAAATCCAAGTCCTAAACTTTGGTTTCGATATTGCTTTGTCATTTGAAAATTTGATGAAACAGTCTTAGAGTATATAATGTGATTAAAGCTGAGATCTTTTTAACAGAAATGGGTGCCGCAAATGGTGGCTAGTACTATGATGTTTCTGGAGAAGTGGGAGGAGATGAGAAATGAAGAAGGCGAGTTTGAGGTAGACATACATAGAGAGATACACAGTTTGTCTGCAGATATGTTATCAAGAACAGCTTTTGGGGACAACGTGGAAGAAGGGAAACGAATCTTTGCGTTGCAGGAGCGTATGATGCGTCTCTTCTATCTAGTTCGATGGAGCATTTATATCCCCGGGTTCAGGTAAAGTCTTTTCCTAGTTTTAGAGAGCAAGTGTGGAAAAGGAACCTTAATGCTGATTTAACATATATGCTGCTTTAGATTCTTTCCTTCCAAGACTAATAGAGAGATTTGGAAGGTTGAGAAACAGATCCGTGGTTCTATCCTGAGACTGATCGAAAAAAACAAAACAGTAGCCTTGGAGAAATCAGGAACTCTGCTTCAGGCTTTTATGTCTCCTTACACGAATCAGAATGGTCAAGAAGAGAAGCTTGGAGTTGAAGAAGTCATAGATGAATGCAAGACTTTCTATTTCGCAGCTAAAGAAACAACTGGTGATCTTATGACATGGGTTTTAGTCCTCTTAGCTATGCACCAAGAATGGCAAAACATTGCTCGGGAAGAAGTTATACGCGTCCTCGGACCAACCGGGTCTCCCACTCCAGATGTCTTACATGACCTCAAAACAGTAAGTCCCGCAAATTAAGAATGTTTCTAAAGAGACACTTGTTGTTAACAACACATTCATTTTTGTTGGTATTTGTAACAGCTAGGTATGATAATCAATGAGACTCTCCGGCTCTACCCTCCAGCGATAACACTAAACCGTGACACACTTAGGAAAGCTAAGCTTGGAAACCTTGAGATTCCTGCAGGAACTCAACTCTATTTATCAGTTCTGGCGATGCACCACGACAGAGAGACATGGGGAGACGACGCGGAGGAGTTTAATCCGCGTAGGTTTGAAGGTAGCAGGAAAGAATCAGCTCTGTTTGTGCCGTTTGGGTTAGGGGCTAGGACTTGTGTGGGACAGAATCTTGCAGTGGTTGAAGCCAAAACGGTTGTGGCTACGATCTTGAGGCATTACAGTTTCAGGTTGTCTCCAAGTTATGCCCATGCTCCTGTTTTGTTTGTGACCTTGCAACCTCAAAATGGTGCTCATCTTCTCTTCAGTAGGATTTCGAGTTAAAAAATTGAATACGAAGATTACCGGTTTGTATCTCGGTTTGGTTCGGATTTAATGTACTTCGGTTTGGTACTTTCGATTTCAGATACAATATTGCTTCGAACTGCTCTCGTAATTTTTTTTTTTTTAAATCCCTTTAATGAAAAGGGTAGCTCAAATAATCCATTATCTTCTTCCTTTCAAACCCAAAAGGGGCCACAAAAGACTCTGTAGCTATATCAACGATTTGTGTATTCATATATTTGGCGGGAGAAAAACTGATTTTGTTTTTTTTTCTTCATCAATCCGTCGATTCATTAACGGGAAAAAGCTAGTGACGTAAGAAAAACATTAAGGGGAAAAACGCATTCAAGGTGTTCGACGAAATTCCGGAGAGAGAGTATAATTAAAACAGTATGCCACTAGAACCGATTCGGTTCCTGAGAAACAGCGCAGGCGTAATTGTTGGCGGGTTTGTGATCATAAACGTGGTTACCACGGCAGCCCTAGGAGCATTTCGATTCACCAATGATGAGAAACGGAAGAAAAGCGGAGTGGCTTGTAGAGCGTGTCGTGGGAAAGGGTTTTACATATGCAAATTGTGCAAAGGAAACGCAACGATAAAGTGGTCGCCATTGTATGATCCAGTTTGTATCAATCCATGTCTTTGCCCTACTTGCGATGGTCATAGGTATTTTCTAGCTTCACTAAACTATTCTTTATCGTACCAGATTGTCCTTTTAGTTCCAGACATAACTAAAAAAGCTAAAGAGTTTGGTTTTTACTCCTTTTTTAAAAAAATATTGCAGGGTACAACGATGTCTCAACTGCATAGGAAAGGAATACTGTTGACTCCTTTGACCCCTCCTTAGGCTTATGGTTTTTAATAATCATCTTTGTAAAATGTCAAAAAGCTTTTTGAATCCTCTATAAAGTTTTAGTTTTGGTACAATTTTTTGTTTTCGAATGTGTGGATGTGATGAGAGAAAGATAATACTAATCGGTCCTGCTTTTTGGTTGTGGTGGGTTTGGCCATTCTGCCTAACCTCTCTACTTAGATGATATGTGGACCACTGTTATCTACTAGCTGCAACCTAGTTAGTATATTTAGCTTTGGTTATGGATTTTGAATGGTGTAATCTTGAATCAAAATTTGTGACGGGATTCTGAAAATGCTATACTAGTCAAGATTCGAAGTATGGCTTGGAATGTAGATTTTAGTAATCTGATCATTTCTCTGCTCTGTCAGTTTGGTGGTACTGTATGTTAAGATGACCTTTGACCAAAGAACAAACTAGTAACTACAAGTCAAGATAATTATATAAAATAAAAAAATGGACGACAGAACAAAAGACTACTAGATGAGAAATGTAATTAAGAAAACCAGATGAATGCTAGTTACGAGAGGCTTATACTAAGACTTAACACTCATTTGAGAAAGCAAAGGGTTTATCAGATTTTGGGGTACTAGATGGCAATGGCGGGGGGTCGAAGAGACAGAATCCATCAGCTCCGGGGATCTCGAATTGCGATGGCCATCATCGTCGGAATTCTTATTGGCTGCGTCTGCACCGTCTTATTCCCCAACGGGTTCTTCAACTCGGGATCATCGTTAACAGTAAACGAAGAAGGTCTTTCGAAATCGACCACCTCTAAGGTACTTCATATCTATTGTCCTAAATGCATGTATCAAAGCTCTTGATTTGCGATCTGAATTAGAGTTATGTTCTGCCCAAGTGAGCAATCATAAGCATTGCGTTGATTTCTACGTGGAATGCTGGAAAAATAACCAGCTTTCATGGTCTTATTGTGTTTGTCGGAATTTATTGTTTATCATTTGATTATTAAATAGGAGTTACAGATTGCATTCGTTGCCTTGAACTCTGGTTTTGCTGTCAGAGTTTTACATTGTGGAGTTTTGATTTCTGAGACTCATCTTTCTCAGGTAGGATCGGCTTCGTGTGAGTCGTCTGAACGGCTCAAAATGCTCAAAACAGACTTTGCATTGATCTCGGAAAAGAACGCCGAGTTAAGGAAGCAGGTCAGAGACCTGACGGAAAAGGTACGCTTAGCGGAGCAAGATACAGAGAATGCAAGGAAACAAGTCTTGGTTTTGGGATCAGAGATCAAGGCCGGACCTTTTGGAACCGTCAAGAGTCTGACAACTAACCCAACTGTGGTTCCAGACGAGTCTGTTAACCCAAGACTAGCAAAACTATTAGAGAAAGTAGCTGTCAATAAAGAGATCATTGTGGTTCTTGCCAATTCAAACGTGAAACCAATGTTGGACCTGCAGATTGCTAGCGTGAAAAGAGTGGGTATCCAGAACTACCTAGTTGTCGCCTTGGATGATTCCATAGAACATTTCTGCAAATCCAACCAAGTTTCGTATTACAAGAGAGATCCAGATAAAGCGGTGGACTTGGTTGGGGAAAGCGGAGGTAACCACGCTGTTTCAGGACTGAAATTCCGCGTCTTGAGGGAGTTCTTGCAGCTTGGTTATGGTGTTCTTCTATCGGATGTGGACATTGTCTTTTTTCAAAATCCTTTTGGTCATCTCTACAGAGACTCTGACGTGGAGTCCATGAGTGATGGCCATGACAATAATACCGCTTATGGGTTCAACGATGTGTTTGATGAACCATCCATGGGGTGGGCTAGGTATGCTCACACAATGAGGATATGGGTCTTCAATTCAGGGTTTTTCTATCTAAGACCAACTCTTCCTTCAATCGAGCTGCTCGATCGTGTGGCAGATACACTCTCTAAGACAGAGGCATGGGACCAAGCTGTTTTCAATGAGCAACTATTTTACCCTTCGCATCCTGGCTACACTGGCTTACACGCTTCCAAGAGAGTCATGGATATGTACGAGTTTATGAACAGTAAGGTCCTCTTCAAAACTGTGAGAAAGAATCATGAACTGAAGAAGTTGAAGCCGGTGATTGTTCATCTCAATTACCATCCAGATAAACTCAGCCGAATGCAAGCTGTCGTGGAGTTTTATGTCAATGGCAAACAAGATGCGCTTGATAGGTTCCCAGATGGCACTGATTGATAAAAGAGAGAGATAAATGGATGCTTGTCAAGCAAGATATCGAAAAAACCTATCTCTTGGCGGATTCTGCTTATAAATACTTCCTCCAGGGAATTAAACAAGGTAGGCGGCTCAGTTTCATCTTCTCACATCTGTGGTTATAAAAAATTTAGAAATCAATTCCTCTTCTGGTTTTAACTTTGCCTTCTGTACTAAGAATATTCTGTATCCTTTTTAGTCTTTAATTTAACTGACCAAACATTTGACTCACATTATCTTCTCACCACACAAAAAAAAGAAACAATTATGACAGAGAGAGACAAACAAAAACGAAAAAAACTGAACGATTGGCCAAGAAAGAGAGAGATGGAAAGAAAAGAGAGACAAAGAGAGTGTTAGGTTTTGGATGTATCTGTGTTTTATCCACAACAAAGAAGACGTGAAGATTTTCTGTAATAACCTAAACACTCTTTTTGTGGCTTTAAATCAAATGGAACCCCACACTTACCTCTTTCTCTCCCTGTCTCTGTCTTTATTCTCAAGCATTTGTTTCAGCCTTGTTCTGTGTTATTCCTCTCAGAGCAATTTTTCTGTTTCTCCTCTGCCACAATGCAGACATGTCCAAGCTCAGAAACCGTTCTTCTAGCTTCGAACTCACCACCTGTGCTGCGTAATCCCGGCGGTGGCGATGATGACGTGGACATCGATTTCAAGGATGTGTTTGGTGGTCCTCCCAAGAGACGTTCCAAGGTTAACGAAGCCACTCGACATAGCTTCAGTGAAGCAGCTATCAGACGGCGTGACGTCATCGTCGACAACAGCGCACTGATTCCTCGAGATGACTCTTGGGATGGAAGAGACGAGAAGCCTGTTTTCGGCGAAGACCCATCATCTATCCGTCGCCGTTTCACCGCTGACGATTTCTTCGATGATATTTTCAGAGTGAATGAATCATCAGCATCCTCGTCTTCCCCGCAGATGAAGTTGAAGAACGAACCTTTTGGATCATCACTTCCGGGTTCTCGGATCCTTAGCCCGGCTCGTCACAAAGCTGAGTCTCCTGGGACTTCGTTTCCTGCACAATTCAGGTCTCGTGTCTTTTTTACTTACTGTCTTAAATCATTGATATAATCTGTGTTTTGAGTTTTGAGTATGACTTTGTTCCTCAGTCTTCCTGCAAAACTAATCAAAGCAGCTGAGATTCCTACATTTGGCTCAGCTACTCGGAGTTTGAGCAAGAACAAAGAAACTGCCTCGAGCTCTCCTTTGTCAAGAACTTCGAGCAAAGTCGATTTGGTGGACTCTACTGCTAAATCAGATTCAGATGGTTATGTTGCTCCACAGGTTGTTAATGGGAAAGGCAGGCAGTTTCACTTCTCTATCTACAAGTGGCCTAATAAAGGAGTTCCTGTTGTCAGTTGGGGAAGTTCTAGATTGAGCTCTATGGCTAAAGCTGAGGAGACAATACCGGTTGAGAAAGAAAGTGGTTTATCTGGTTTGACAGAGGAAAAGAAGACCTCGCATAAGCGTCCTGCTTTTCAGAAAGAAGAAGAGAAAACGGAAATCGATTTGATGTCTAAACAAGCCTTCTCTGGAAATGTGTCGAAAGCTCCTGAAGCTAATGTGAAACCTCTCCATTCATTTTTTGATGATAAGGATGAGAGACAAGGTTGGTTGTTGCAGACATATATATGTTTGTTTGGTTTGATTGGTCTAAGCTTCCTTAGTGGACTTTGTTTTGTTCTTTGTCATTGCAGGTGAGGATATGGTTTTAGAGAGGGAAGCAAAAAAAGGTAAAAGCAAAGCGAAGAGCATGCGAAGCTCTGCTGGAGATTCAAGAAGCAAAAAGAAAGCACAAGGCACGAGAAGTTCTTTGGATAGCCCAATGCCTGATAAATCCAGCTTTGCGAGTACATCCTCAGCACCAGAAGTTGCTAAAGACGGAGCCAAAGGAAAAGTGATGGACTTTGTTAAGATATTCAGTCAAGGAGCTTCAGTTGGAGCAGGTGGGGAACCTCTTGGACAAAGCTCTAGATGGAGAGCTAAAGAAATTCCCGTGACTGATATCAATAAAGACGGTGCCAATGCCAAAGAATCTGTTAAGGTTCCTGATCAACAAAAGAAACCGAGTCCAGTTATACCCGCCATGGTTTGTGATTCCGCAGATCAAGATCTTCCTATATGTTACTATGTTTTGTGGTTTGTGATTCCTCCTTGCCTATATTCTTTGCAGGCTCCTGATCAGAAGCCTTCACATGCAAGTCAGAAAAAGGTTCCAGATCGGGTGAGCGTAAACAGTAATAAGCCTAGTGGTGTTACTGAACCAGAGGAGAGACAGGAACCGAGCACAGGTAGGTTCTTGGATTGGTGTCTCTGATTTTAAACCTTCGTATCATTTGAGCTCATTGGATTTTTCTCCTGTCAGCACATACTACCTCAGAGGATATAGACGAGCCCTTCCATGTAAATTTCCTGGTAAATATAACATTCTGTACAATAACCTTCAGGTTTTCAATCTTAGCTGGTATATTTCTCTTTATAAATGGCGCAAAACTTGTAATGTGGTACTCAGGTGGAGGATATAACACAAGATGAGAACAAAATAGAAGAAATCAGAAAAGATACTGAAGAAATCCAGGTAATAATACTACAGCAATGGCAAAAAGATATACTTTTTTCCAATATATTATTTGGGGAAAAAACTCTCAAAAACGAAATCGAAACCTGTATAGAACATCGATGCTAAAATCCGTAAGTGGTCAAGTGGAAAGAGCGGAAACATTCGGTCTCTCCTGTCCACACTGCAATATGTAAGTATCAACATATTGGGTCTATGTATTAGCCTATTTGTATAACTCATGATTGTTGAAGCTTTACTTTACAGATTCTTTGGCCCGGGAGTGGATGGAAGGCAGTTCCTCTCATGGATATGATCGAAGGAAACGCAGTTCGAAAATCGTACCAGAGGGCATTACTAATCCTTCATCCAGATAAGCTACAACAGAAGGGTGCTTCTGCAAACCAAAAATACATGGCTGAGAAAGTTTTTGAGTTATTACAGGTTTTTCTCGCAAGCTAAATAATGTTTTATGACGATAATTAAGAAACGTTTTGCAGGATCTTTTGAATCTAAGCAAGTCCTTTCTTTTGGTTGGTTCAATCTTGTAGGAAGCATGGGACCATTTCAACACTCTCGGACCGGTTTAAAGGAAGACGAATGTTTAGTCTTTTAGCTTTTACACAAAGGTTATATGCGTTATTAAAAGTGTACAGTTGCAGTTCTGAATCAGAAAGATGTTGCAGAAATTTTATTTGTCACACAGCATCACAGGTTTGCTTGCTTGCACCAAACTTTGTTTGTTTGTTAGAAAAGGATTTAAAGAGTCTAGTACGGAGTTAGGGCCATATAATTAATTGGGCAAGGCCCATCAAAGAGGATTTAGTGGTTAGCCGTTAGAAAAGGGAAACGCAGGCCACAAGGTGAGGTTGAGGTTGAGGTTGAGGTGGAGTTGGTGTTGGGATGGCTTTTACGATTCTTTTAGTTAACGGTAAGCTACTTTTTAACTTATACTTAAAGCTTTTCTATTTCCCGTTCTACCCTTCACTCGTATTTCAACACCACATACTACTTCACCAAATTAGAGCCTGACTCTCTGCCCACCTCTAAATGACTTTTATATCCTCCTTTATTCAATCAAAAAAGAAATTACATATGGTTTATGCTACAAGATTAAATTGGCAACTGTTTTAATGAGTTATACAAAGGTTTTCTTTGGATTAACTGGTTGTGATTAACTAGTGAACACTACAAACAAAGGGCTGAAATAACTAATGAACGAAATATAATTGCTAGAATTCGGATTCATTTGTTTTTCTCTTACTGTGGTTATTTAATTTCAAGGACATGATTTAAAAAGAAAACAACACAATTTCATAACCCAAGAAAAAGGAACAGAGAGAGCGAGGGGTCAAATCAAATTGGTTTATTTACAATCATTGTACTTGCCCTTCTTCGAGAAGCCAAAAGCTGTGATTGAGCACGAGCGACCGAAGCAGTTAATTCGAGGTTGGAGTAAATTAATGTACTAGTAGTTGTTTCGTTAGATTTACTGTATATGAGTCAAAGTCATAAAAGCATGTGGTGGACTTTGGTGCAATCTCCAAAAACATGTTTTGGAAGTTTAACCTCACTTTTAGTTCTGAATGAGAAGCGCGGCAAACTTAATCCGTTTAATTAAATAACAAAAAAGCGTAATTCTCACGGCTTTAACCATTTCTCGGTTGTCCCTTTCTCAAACAAAACGATAAAAAAAACCGACACGCAATCAAAACTCTCACCGGGTATTACCGGTGACATGACATGAACCGCTTTAAGTCCTTTTCTTTTGTTACCGTTCTGTTTTTAAAAACCTCCAACTCCTCTCCTACTCTCTGTTCCATCTCTCTCTCTCTCTCTCTGATCCCATCTCATTCCTTATCATCAATTACTCAATTTCTCTTTCCACTTTTACCCTCACATTTCCTTCGAATTCTCCATTCTCTACCCTCACAAAAACGTCCACAAGATGTCTCTTGTCACTAAGCTTCGTTCACCAGCTAAACCGATGGTTGAGCAACGAGCCATTCTCTGTTCGACCGGGAACAGGTTTAAAGTTTGGAAAACAGAGATGGAGAAGAAGAAGCCACAAGAGCATCCACGAGTGACGAAATCTCCGGCGTCTGAGAAGCTGGATTCCTCCGTGACGAGCAATCTGTCAGCTTCAACTGATGATTCATCATCTTCTTCGACATCCTCTGAACGTTCGTCGGTGAAGACGACAAAGTCTAGAAAAAGTACTATTAAACGGAACGGATCAGTCACGAAGCTCAACAGTGTCGTCGCCGTCTCCGCCGTTGAAGACATTTCTCCTGAAATTCCGGGACCGGTCAAGAGATGCCACTGGATCACACCTAACTCAGGTCTGTTTTGTCTGACAACTTACTTTTTTTTTTTTTACTTTAATTTAAAATTCACATTTTTTTTTCCTCTATTTGTTTTACGAAAATACTGTTTTTTTCTTTTTGTAAAAACAACGCAATAATTTCGTGAATAACGAGGAGGTATTGTTTGTTCTTTGGTTAATAAAAAAAAAAGAACTTTTTACCCAATGTGGAGATTTCTTGTCCTTGTAGCACACATTTAATAATTATGCGAAAGAAAATAAAAGACACTTGCCCAATTTCTTCGTTTGTGTACCAAAACAAATATCTCTATCGACTTCAAACTGTAAGCCATGTGATACGCTTTTTTTTTTATGCATTTCGAAATGTAAGGTTTTTGATTATGTGTTAAAAAGAATTATTGGTAACAATCAGTTTCATACATGTCAACAACATATTAAATGCACCCTGCAAAAACTAGGTGTTGTAGTAGTTGACAGTAAAGACAAAAACAAATGTTGAAGGTTGATGGATTTATAAATTACTGTAGTATAAGTTTTTGTCTTGGTTAATAACAATGATGACGATTGATGAGCAGACCCGATCTACGTGCTGTTCCATGACGAGGAATGGGGTGTTCCAGTTCGTGACGACAAGAAACTCTTTGAGCATCTTGTGTTCTCACAAGCATTGGCTGAGTTTAGTTGGCCTTCGATTCTTCACAGAAGAGAGGCCTTTAGGTAACCCATGTGAATTGACTATTTTGATAGAGAAAAGAGACAAAGATTATTCCTTTGTTACCGTGTAACAGGAGAAAGTTTTGGTTTTTTTTTTTTTTTTGCAGGAAGCTCTTTGAAGATTTCGATCCTTTAGCAATTGCAGAATTTACAGAGAAGAGGTTGCTGTCTCTTAAAGTAAATGGGTGTCTAGTTCTATCTGAACAGAAACTGCGAGCCATTGTAGATAATGCGAAATCGGTTCTCAAGGTAGATTGATAGATTGTGTGTGTTTGCTAGAGTTATTGGAAAATTTATTGAAACAGCTTTTTGGTTGTAAATTGAAAACAGGTCAAACAAGAATTTGGATCATTCAGCAACTACTGTTGGAGATTTGTGAACCACAAACCACTAAGAAATGGCTACCGCTACGGTCGTCAAGTACCGGTTAAGTCGCCAAAGGCAGAGTACATTAGCAAAGATATGATGCAGAGAGGGTTCCGCTGTGTTGGTCCTACTGTTATCTATTCTTTCTTGCAGGTCTCTGGCATTTTGAATGATCATCTCACATCTTGCTTCAGATACCAAGCATGTAATGTTGAGACTGAGAAACAACCAAAAGGCACTGAGACTGAGACCGAACTGTATCTGCAATCCCTATGACTTGTTTGATCAGCAACATGAACCAGAGTTTCAAGAAGATGATGACCAGAGTTTGTTTGTATTCATTATGAAATGTAGCATTTGTAGCTAGCTGTATTCACTGTTTGTGCTCTTCTTCTAGCTAGCTTTGTCTAACTAGATATTTGATTATATGTGTTAGTTTTTGACAAAAGATATTGAATTGCAAGGAAATAAACAATTTGACATTTTATAAAAAGCATATGTTCTACAAATTTTGGATCTTTGATGCTGAGAAGCAGAATGGGCTTTTAAGACACGATACATCCATTAATCAATTTGACAAGACAAGACACAACCCTTTCAAGTCACTAATTAATGTAACAATTGTAAGGGAACCGAATGAGATCATACATCTTCAGATTTTTTATCTACAAATAATGCTTTCGAAACCAAATTCATGAATTGAACAACAACACTAATACTTCAAAATCCAATGCTTCCTTTCTGCCGCATATTTGGATTGTAAGTGAAGAACATATGAGATCCCATAAAGATCCAGATACCTGGAAGAAGAAGAAACTCATGAAGAGTAGCTTCTCACACTCACATTCAACATGCCGTCCGCGTTTGGCGAGTTGTTCACATCAACCACGAGCCTTTCCGTTTCCAAGTGTAAGCTCCAGATCCTCCATACCAACATCATGTATCCTCTCTCCTTCCCACGGCTTAACTTGGCTATTTTCAAATTTAAACTCAGAGCTTTGACCAATCTCTTGAAACGCAGCAGCAGCATTTGGAGACATCTGCTGAGGCGCGGGTGGTTTCACAAGATTGAAGGTAGGAGACGTTGGCACCATAGAGGCAGCGAATGGCTGTTGCTGTTGTGCAAACTTCTGAAAGCTTATCCAATGACCAGAGTCAACAGTCGAAGAGTCAGACTCATCACATTCAGGTATTGTAGCCGGGGTGTGGAACTGGCGATGGGTAGGACTAGCAGGTGCAGAAACCGCATAGAAAGGATAGTTAAAAGACGCCATTGACTGTTTAGCGATGGCCATGGACTGCTTAGCAATCGATTCCCAGTTAGGCAACGGTTTAGGGTTCTTGGAAGTTGGAGATGAGAGCGGTGGAGTAACGGGGCAACTGTTTGAGATTCTGAGGGAAGGAAGAGAGGAAGGAATACCGCCATTTCTGAGGAAAGGGAAGAACGTGGACATGTTGTTGTTGTTATTGTTGTTGTTCGGTTCACCACGAGAAGGACTCGGGAAAGATGAGGAAGACGGGCTAACTTGGTAAGATGGGATAGGACTTTGAAAAGCCGACGAAAGAGGGCTCTGGTTTTGGGATGAGTAAGGCGTAACTCGAGACGATGTCCCAGCTATCTCACCAGGTAGAGGCCTGCATCCCTATAAAATCAGACATCACAATGTCACAATCAATCAGTGGGCAAGGAAAGAAAGAGCAATGCAAAGACTTTGAATCAAATATCATAGATACAGAAGCTATAATAGAAGAAATGGGGATCTCAAGTAGAGCACAATTCCCAATTTAGTTCAATAGACAAAAACTGCAAAAAGACCAATGCTTGAGGTTACATGCTTCGGAGCTCTAAGTCTAACTAGCATTAGTTATAGAATGTCCTAAATGGGGTTTCTAAATCTGATGAAAAAGCTCCTTTAACAAACTGAGATTAGTAAGAAAAACCCAAAATTTCAGTTTGAGAGATTAGATCAAGCTAAACAGATTGAAATCCGATTCAACGCAATAGAAGTTTAAACCAATTCAGATTCCAAACATATAAAGACAGAGAAGCTCAGATCTGAAAGATTGAGCATGTGTTTGAGAAATCCACCTTGCGATAAGTGGTGCCATCTTCTTCAACAACCCAACCAGCTTCAGCACAAAGAGCCTTGAGCACCTCATTGTTATCACAATGTTTTGGAAGATTATAATCACCTTGAGCTCTAAGCCCAGTGTATATCTTGGCAGCTACAG